>APFE030991113.1:0-16556 GCA_000404065.3 Pinus taeda
TCATTGTAACATAGTTCAGAGGCATGTAGCCATCACATCTCTTCTCAGAGATAAGCTACCATCGCCCTAGCTAGTTTATTTCCATTTCTAATTGTAAGCATGTTTCAGTATTTTCCATTAATGAAATGAAGTATTATTTCCGTTGCATCTTTGTGTTTATGGTTATCTCTGTAATTTGTTGCGTTCCTGTTTAAATCCGGATCAAATTCCTTTGTTCAAAGGATAAACTTTCCATTTTTTGTTTCTTTCTCCTGTCAAATCATACTTAATCCTATTCCTAGGAGCTACACTCTTTGCTTGAGGGGTTATCAGTTCTTCCTCCTACACCTGCATATATTGAGTTGGTGGATCTTGGGTGATTTGGTCTCCATCGCTATATGTTTCTTTCTAACTGCATTGTATCAAATCTTCACCTCCTCATTTTCTACTATAGACATTGATGAATATCCGCAATTGAAACCAGTCCTTTCACAATGTTTCCTACACACTCTCTTGGGATAATATCCATTAAAGTATTATTTGTGAAGCACAAGTGATACAACTCTTGTATTTCTGCAGTTGCCGCCTTTTGGCTCTTCAACTCATATAGCCAGATCCTCCATGGGAAGGTGGGACAAGCGGATTTCTTCCTCCTCTGAAGGACTCTTCATAATAGGTGGTGATATGACCGCCACTTTCACTATGAAGCACAAGATGAGAGTCATCCATGTGTGTAATAATACACTCAATCAATTCCACACAGGGGATAACTGGGAATTTGTATGTAATCCTGTGTATCCTAGACCGCTTAATATTGGTATTACTTATAAGTCCTCCAAGTTCTTAGGAAACTATTTCTGCAACAAGATCTAGGATTTGATTCTGGAGATGAAACAAAAATCATAGCCATGAGATTGAAAGGTAAGGATTCAATTGCAAGTACTAGTTCTTCTAGCAAACCCATTGAAATTGAAAATGAAAGAGAAAGAATAGAGTTGTTCCATATTAGAATCATCATAAAACATAACAAGGTAGATGCTTTGTTTGATAGTGGTTCACAAGAAAACCTCATTTCAAAAGACATTTTCAAGAAACAAAAATTTGGAAACCATTCTGCATCCTAAACTTTATCCTTTGGGTTGGGTATGTGACAATTCCAAGTTGCAAGTGACAAGAAAATTCATACTTAGATTTTCCATCACTGCAAATTGTATTGATGAGGTAGAAATTGATGTGGTACCACTTGACATTTATAGGATTGTTTTGGGAAGCCCATATTTATATGATAGGAAAGACGTCTTCCATTGCCATGAGAACAAGTACCACTTATTTAAAGATGGGATTGAGTACATTGCTAGAACACATAGCAAGAAATTGAATTTATCTCTTATGAATGTTGGACAAATGAAGAGGTTTGTAAATGCTAGTCAGAATTTTACATTGTTGATGATTAAACATAAAGATGTTGATGAATCTGAAGCCTTCCAAGGATGTGATGCAAGGTTAAAATATGATTTTTTTAGAGTTGCTAATATATATGATAAGATTTTTTAGGAATCTAATGTGCTACCTCTTAAAAGAGGAAAACAAAATGAAGTTCATTTTCAGTAGGATGATTCACTTTTTAACATTGGTTTGAACAAGATGCTAGTGTTAGAGAAAGCAGGAATCAAGTAGATGCAAGAGCTACTTGACAAAGGGAACATTAGTTTTAATACATAGTCTTGTGGGTCTCCTAGTGTTTTGGATTTGAGGAAGAATGGTGCATGGTGATGGCATTCACATTTGGTGATGAGACAAGCAAAAAATAAGGCTAGAGATGATAAACTTCATGTTTACCACAATTTTCAGGTTGGAAATAAAGTAAAGCTTTGCATCAGCAAATATAAACTTCAAGGTGTAAAAAAATTGAAAATGGGTAAGCCTCCTTTGATTGAAGTCATAGGAGAGAATATTCAAATTCCTTTAACATAAGTTTTCTCTTCTAAACATCTTGAAGAATTGCAACAACTTCCTTTCCTTGAAAGAGAAATGGGGACTTCAAGAAGAAGGAACGAGAAACACCTTCATATGGGGTCCAAAGGTACAAAACCAGGAAAAACCAATTGGATTGAAAAGGGAAGGGTGAGGCCGATACTATACCCTCATTTGTTTGTTGGCTAAAAAAAGTCTTGTGGAGGTCCAAACGTTGCCAATGGGGAGGAGTGGTCCATGGGATCAATTTAATGCACAAAATTCACAGTGTATGATAGAGCTTGAAACCTATACCAATGTGTAGATCTCGGTGATCTGAATCCAACACAATTTGAATTGTTCAAAACCAATATTGTATGTTCATGATATCGCGTTCTGATTGAATTCCCAAACAGGTAAAAAAATTGCAAATTAGCAGGCTGACTGTGGATTTTTGGGCCAGTGGCAGGATGCCACTTGGCCTCTCCAGATTATTCCAAAATTGGTTAAATTTGGCTGGTTTATATTTATTATTATTATATTATATGATTGAATGTGTTTTTAGATGGACCAATAGTGGGAGGCCACATGGGCCAATGGAGGGTTGCCATGTGGCAGGTTAAAGGTTTGGTTTAAGGACCAAGGGCACCCCAGAGGATTCGAACACAGAACTAAGCACCACGAACTAATACCCTCTACCACTACACCATTGCTATGTTACTTAACACTATAGGCTCTCGACCTTCATTTAACATGGAGCACAAATGTCTCTGGAGGTTGGGGATGGGGATAAAACCCAGCTTTAGTCCTTGCATCGTAAGAAGCAAGCGGTGGGACCATGGGCCAGGGATTAGCCCCAGCCCCCAGTCACAGCCCCTACATTAATACACTGGAGAGGGACCGAAGGCAGAGATGGAAGGGGCCCAGCCTCTAAGGTGCAGAGCGGGGGTAGCCCTGGGCCATATGGGCCACATACGACCACAGTCTAGTCCTTACCTTTGACACCAAAAATCTTTAGCACCCAACATGGTTATATGTGCCAAAAATGCGAGCACATTGTAATTCGTGAGGGGCCTGACCGACAGGGGCAGGAGGTTGGCCCTAGTGCTTGGGCACATGGTCCCCATATGACCACAAATTTTAGAAAATAAGGGTTAGTGGACATTTTAAGTGTTTGACAATTTCACCCGTCGAGTGGGATTGTAGGTCCAATTTGTGCGCTAGTTCTGGGTTTGGGTTGAATTGGAGGATGGTTAGCTAGGGAAATTGGGAAAAAATTGGAAGAAGCATAAATTTCTCAGTTTTTGGCCAAATGAGGTGAAAAAAGAGCCCAGATGGGGTTTTTGATAGTTTTGGATCCATTGGAGACATGAGTTTTTCATTTGAGCATTGCAAAGCCATGTAGACACAAATTTGAGAACTTAATGAAAGAGGCCCTGCATTGGAAGCTGGACCAAGAGTTGTAGTCCAAGAAAGGGGTGAACTCCTTTATCATGTTTGCTATTATGTGTTTCTGAAACGATATTTTGTCTTTTTTTGGTTGTTAACTAAGTTTAAAAAAAATAATTTGTTTATGTGTTTTGTAACTTGATCCATTACCCAAAATACATAAAATTTCACTTGCAATTTGTATATCACCTTCAAGTTTTCATAAACAAATCATTAATTGTGTCTTTTATGTTGTTCCATGTGACCTCATTAGACTTATCAATGAATCACTTTGTGTCTGCGTATATGGGAATGATTGGCTCTGTCACTTCAACTACTTCCTCAGTGCTTGCCTCTGAAGTTTCCTTGGAGGCCACTTTACATGTAATGGGAGGCATGGATCCAACAAATGATGAAAGACTAACAATACTTGTAGCTCGAACACCTGTTTGTGGAAGTACACTCATGACAAGATTAGCTCTATGAAATCTCCTAACTATTGGAGCAATATCTTAGCAAATGATATTCAAAGATCCATTAAATGTAACTAAGAATGTAATCTATCAATAATGACACATAATTACTTGCATGCATATGGGAATAGGCTTGCAAACAAGGAGGACACACTTTCAAAACATGAAGGGGGTTCAAGGGTCATTCGAGGCTATGTAGTGAACTCATGCACTCAAGAAAGAGAAGGAAACCCTCAAGGGTGCAAGGGTGAACTCTAAAGAGATGAAGGATGAGTCTTCGGGCCTTCATGGTGCACTCATGCGCTCAAAGAGACCGAGAGGGCACATTAGCGCACTCTGAAAGGACGAAGGAACAAGCCTCGGGCCTTCATACCTTCAAGGTGCACTCATGCACTCAAGGAAAAGGAGAGCGCACTAGCGCATGCTGAAGGGACGAAGGAAAAACATTCAAGCCTTCTGGGTGTGCTCATGCACTCAAGGAGGGCACAATTCTTCATGGTGAAGGAGTGTGCCAAAAAGGCAAACTGGTTTATTATGGGCATAGTTTTTAGAGTTGATCAAGCTTCAGGTTCCAAAAGTGCACTTTATTAGAGAATGGTTCAAGAATAAGTCCAGTAGCAAGATATTATGATAAAGATGAGAAGAACAATGATCTACAAGATTTTATCGATGTTGTCGCAATCATGCTTAGAATGTGAAGGGCCAAAGAACATGTAGAGTTTCAACTTGCGACAACATATTAGCAATTGAGAAGTAATATTGAATAGAAATTCACATAAATAAACTAAAAAACAAAGAAACACTAGCAAGGAAAGCAATATTGATGGTGAAATCATGAAAGAAAATCAATAGATTCAACAAGTGAAACTTACTTGTAACATAGATCAATGAAGAGTTTCTTGATCAACATTTATACGCCCAATCCAGATGAGAATGACTATGAAAATAAATGATTAATTGGGTTAATTTAAAATATACTACATGAAAAGTTGTCTCATGCATGATCACCACTTGTTGACAAGTGAATGAGTTAGTTGAAGGAAGTTAAGTGGGCTCCTATTTTCTAGGAGTGCACCCACATGCAATAAGGAAGCTCATGCACACATTCAAGAAGGGCGCATGTCTTCATCACGAAGGAATGCGCTCAAGGAGGGTGCACTTTCTATGCATGAAGGAGTGTGCTCAAGGAGGGCACACTTCTTCATCCCGAAGGAGTGCACTCAACACAAGCACATGTCTTCGTTAACTAGAAGTGTGCTTTTTCCTTTAAAGGGCGATTTTATTTCTTTTGTTTGCTTTTGTGTGATTTTGAGTTCTTTTTGAGCATGTGCATGGAAAAAATACTAGTTTCTAAGTTAAGAGAATTCATGAGGCTACCTAACCATGGGATATATAATACAAGCACTGCTAAAAGTTAGATGATGACACTTAGGAAACATTGACTTAGGAAGATGTGGCACTAGGAGAAAACACAAGAATTAAAAAAACAAGCAACATGATGACACTAAGGGGCTTGAAATGATAGTTCATGAAAGCTCCACAATTAACTTAGGCAAAATTTTTGGAGGGTCGTTGTCACAACGACAACACTTGGAGACACACTAGGAGAACCCCAACTTCTTTGAAATGGTTTCATTTAGGCACAAAGTTTCAATTCTCTAGGAAGAATTAATTCAAACAATGAGTTTCCTTAGCTCCCCATTCTTACCTGGTTAAGGATATAGTCTTCCTAGTTTCTCTACTCGTTGTAACAAAACAAAATGTAAGCCATATGTTTATCCCATGGAACTAAGAAAGGGTAATATATCATTGCAAGTTAAGACAGTAAGAGTATGAGTTTTACATCTCTAGCGTTGCTCCGCTACTAGTAGGCTTGGACATTACCCTGACAAAGTCGCTTCAGAAACACAAAGTCACGTGATTCACTTCCCTGCACAGGAAGCCTTTCTGTTCTTTCACCCTTTATTTTCTTTCTTTTTCATAGGAATGTGCATCGACACTTATTATTTTCAAAGGTCAGAAGAGGGATCCCAACTTGTTGAGAGTAGAGGAGGTTGCTCCTTCAAATATTAGTTTAAGACCTATGATGCTTTGTTAGCTAAATTTTTTGCCCTTATCTTACTTTATTCAGATAGTAAGAAAGCAGACATTATTCATAAATAGGACGGAGTGTAGGAATGATAATCCTAAAAGGACACAGGAATAATAATTTGCTTACAACTTCTCGACTGAAGGATCATATTTTCCATTGAAAAATCATCGACTTAAAAGATGTAAAAAAACAAAAAAAGAGGGTAATCAATAATCCAAGGGTTATGTGCTACCAGAACTTGCCTTTCACAAAATATTATCCATAACATCTTGAATTTCAAAACCAACTTTATTCAAGGACTAATGAAACTACAAAAATGAGGCGAGCAAGTGGAAAGCAAAACAAAAATGCAATGCATCTACCTAAATGCAACCTATCCTATCCTAAACTAAACGATACATGGTCGTGTCATGTGAAATGGAACTTTCAATGCAGCCACAAAAGCCACTCCCGACCTTTGGGTGGAAAGATGTGATTGGTGAAACCAGAATAAAGTATAGTGTAGTGAAAAGGATATAGAATGCAAACATCCACACTAACAAATAGAAACATGAGGTGCAATCACAATGGTGTACCACACTACAACTCTATCAAAGGAAAGACACCACAAAAACAGTGATTTCCAATTCCATGACCATACAAGACTCGATTAAAGGCATGCAAGAATAGGTACGAGGCATGGGTCCAAATTGGTAAAATTCTTCGAGGGAATTTGTAATAGGGTCATGGAAAAAACCTTTAGAAAATATTTGACATGAAAAACTGATCAAAGACAAATTGATATCATAGGAAATATCAATAGGTTGGCCACAATATGTGTTGTCATGCGAGTTAAAATCTTCAATGGATGATGCAGAAGGTAGGTCAAATTGAGCGATTTGACATTCACTAAGATCACTATTTTTTTCCACATAGGAGATTAAATATTTTCTTGAGGTGGAATGTATTGATTGCAATTTAACAGTTACATTAAACTTTCTACCATGAGGGTTTAAAAATTCTATGTGAAGAAAACAAGAATCCCTCAAGAGAGAGTCGAAATCCCACAATATGACATTAACAATAAGACCTTGCAAGAAAATATTAAAATTACCAAAATCACAAATACCGTCAAGGCGACAAGAACTTGACATAACCGTCAGCATAGGCTAAAGTGTCCTACTCACCTGACTTAACTTTGAATTATGAGAAAACACGGTCAATTTCTTATCTAAACAAGAGTCATCATTCAAATCATGAGATTCAGGAGAGAATTGAGGTTTATTGGATAGATTTTTTATATTTCCACAAAAATCCTCAATGACAAGGATGTCATATGCATGATCAAAATGAGATATACCTAAAAGAAAATATTCAATGATCGCATCAGACTCCATTTGAAACTTCAACAAATCTGAATATTCTTTGGGGAACAAAGATTCATCCATGAGACTTGAAAAATCATCACCATACAATTCAAAAAAAGGAAATCATAAGGGTCATGGTTGTCTAAGGATTCTAATTGACTCACGACTTGAGGGTTGAAAAGAGAAATATCAAGATTCGAGGATGATTGATTGATAGGATCAGAAAAATCATCATGAAGGGAAATATGTGAAAGAAATATCAATTCTTCATCAGCAGATTGGTCTTCTGATTTAGTGATGAGTTCAGGTTGAAAACAAGGAACATCAAAAGGAGGGGGACACAGATCAAAAGGCATATCCAGTTCTTCCTCAGTATGCTGAAATTATTTTCTATCAAGACAACATGATGAATCAAATTCAAAATATTTTGTTGACATCCTAACTAAGAAGTGAAACTTTTCATCCAAGAATTGCAAGTCCACATCCTCATCTAGAAATTCATAACAAAGATGGAGGAATCTATCAATAAAATGTTCAAGAGATTCATTGGATTCAAATTTTAAGATGATCATTTTCATTAAGAACATATTGATATTTGTATTTGTTGAAAACATGACGAAACTCATCAAACAATTTCTTGAAAGATGAGATAGAAGCAGTGGGTAGAGAATAACACCATTGCATTGCATGACCATCCAATGTAAGGGTAAACAACTATGTGAGAATTTCTTCATAATACACACCACTTGAGAAACAAAATTGAACTCAATTACGTAAACAAGGATGGTTGTTTTACCCTTGCCATCAAATTTCAAATGTGACAAGTCATGTAAAAATTCTGCGAGTATTGAGAGATCTAAAGCTTCATAAAAACAACTTGGGATTATGATTTGGGATGAAGCCATTAAATTCAAACAAACTTCAAAGGCTTAGCTTGTCATCTAGCCCTCCTTCTTGTGCCAAAATGTTGACGATGTTGGATTCTGCCAACATGTAAGGGGATCTCCCCAATGTGAAGTCCCAATTAGATCTCACACCATTTGGTGTAGGAGTCCCATCCAACTATATGGCCCAACCACTGTTGGAAAATGTTTCAAAGATATGACTTGGTCGCAATCACAGGCAAGAGATCGTAACACCTCTTTGGGAAACAAGTATGTAAGCTTTGTGAGACACCCAATGTAAGGAGCACGAGGGAGATTCCACAACTTGTAAAGGAAAAAGAGCCCCTGGTTAGAAAAGTAATAATACTATCCTTAAGGGGACCCAAGAACGAAGAGTAAGGCTTGTTGATTACCTGCAAATTAGTCCACATAATAAACAAAAATCATGAAATAATAACAACATCTATTCAATAAAAACCATATTTAAGTGAGGAAATAGTTCATTAGAATTAGTATGTAATTAAACCAACATATACTGTAAACATAACAAGACTAGTCCTACTACATTAACGATACATGTATGAAGAGATGTTGGCTCATAGAGGTTTTGATTATAAATGAAAGATCCTAAGTACAATGTTACATAGTTGAAACACTAGATCCAGTAGTAGAACATGAAGCCACAACTTTCTTCTCCAAAGAATGATTTATCTCCTATGCACTACAAGAGAAGCTAAGGCATGACTCCAAGAATTCAAACATTGGCTTGAGTTAAGAATAACTATTTATAACTACTTACTGTAGAAATTTTAATGTAGATCACTTGATAATGCAATGTAACTAAAGCAAAATACTAGATCTACTTCTACAATCAAACTTTGTGGAAGCTTAATCGATTTTGAGCAAGATCAAATAGAACACATATAACAAATGAAGAAGAAATCATACACATGAAACACAGAGGAAAATTCTAGGGAAAGCCTCAGCTAAAAACCCCGCTATCTGTATTATCATACAAGTGGAAATATCTCAGGATTACACAAAGCTTTAGCTCACAAGCTATCAAGCTCTCAGCACAATCCCTCATTATTGCTCATAGATAGAATAGACAACAAATATGCCTTCCTTCAGTCCTCCAAGCCTCCTATTTCCTTGTACAGTTTCTCCTAGGTCCTCCAACTGCACCCTGTGTGATTCTCACTTCACACACAACACTGACCTCTGAAATAACGACGCAATCCTGAAGGAGATGATTCCTTTTGCATGGATGAGTTTCCTATATAGGAAAATTCTTCCAACTGATAGTACACTATCCCTTCCTCTGGTCTCAACTGGGTCTTTGACTGAACTGACATGCATGAGTTATTTATGAGAGAATATTTAGTTATCTAAAGTACACTAGTTACATGCATGCATGCATTAACTAACTAAACTCACAATCAATTCCACAAACTATTGGAACTAATCTAACTGGACTTAACTCAGTTAACTAAGCTAACTAATCACAACTCAAATACAACTCATCCTTATCTCCTTAATTAAGGGATAACTTCCTCAATCAAAGGGATAACTGTTGCATGTCTTCACAAAGACTTCATGTTTGATTTTCTCCAACTAATTAACTCAAGATGAATTAATTAATTATTTTTCAAATAGCTAATGAGACTAAATTCGAATTTTAATTCAGGGACTAATTAAAATTGGAATCTATACCGAAATGTTATTTATAGCAATGCTATTTTTAGCATTTCTATTTTTTTCTTATTCCAACAGAGTTGGAGTATATCTTGAAATGTTATTTTTAGCATTTTTATTTTTATCATTTCTTGTTGCTATTTTCAACACTCCCTCTCAACAAGAAAGGCATTCAACTCAAACCCGATCCTGAACCTTTGGAATGTTCTGCATGCAACACTTCTCTCAAGTGTTGTTGCTCCAGCAACTCTAGGAACACAAAAAATATCCAACCTGAATCACAATGATGTCTCTGTCATCAAAGTCTCTGACTGCTATTGCCTCTGTCGACTGAAAACTCTGCACCTCTGTGCTCTTCAGCATCTGACTGCTCTGGCCTCTGTCACTTTGATCTCTGACTACATCAATCACACTGATTCCTCCTACTGCATCCGTGCTGCTGCTGGTCTTGTCTCCTAGCACTGCATCCGCACTACACCTCCTCTCATCATGTTGCATCGTGTTTCCCACTGCTGCACTGCAACTCAGTTACTGAGAAGTAAGTAACTGATCTCCCAACTGACCTCCCTATTGGGCTAGAAACAGCCTCTGATGCTGAAGCTTCCTTTGCCGCTCCATCTGCATCTGTCTCTACCCACTTAGCTAGTCCTGCTCCTCCTCGTTAGGGCTCTCGTAGAAATGTCTAATCAAAGAGGCTGGGTACCTCAAGGATCCTACCCCTGTTTCAGCCTTCTTGGGACTATCACTCCACATCGCCCCACCTCCTACCTAGAGGTATCAATGCATGTGATCCCTCTGCCCACTTGGCTCAAAATTTCCCCCTACTAGAGGTCTCTGTATGAGTGGATGCGTCTACTCGATCTCCTCTCGGCTTCTCTAGTTGTGGATGCTCCACAATCTCTTGAAGTTGCTTCACGAATTGTGGCTCCTCCACAATTGTCTGAGACTTCTTCTGGCGCTACATGTTGAGAGGTAATGTACTCTCCCTCTCAACCACCAAGTCTCCAACAGTTGCCTTTCTCCTCAAGGCTTTGCATGCATCTTGAATCTCAAGAGCATACAGGTTCTTGACTCGTGAACCAATTTGCTTCACCTATCTCGTGGTGATGTGTCTAAGGAAAACCTTTCCCTTACTGAAGACTACATCATAGCCTTTTTCCTCCAGCATCGCAACTGATACCGAGTTCTTCTTTAGCCCTGGTACATACTTCACATTTGTCAAGGTAATGCGAGCTCCATGCTCACTCTGAAAATAAACCGTGCCCACTCCTAAAACACTATAATTTTCATAATTACCCATCTCTATGAGTATCTTTCATTGTTCATGTGGAATGAGGCCCCACTATTAAGAAACCAACCACAACCCATGATCAATGAAACCATGCATGCGATGAGGTTAAAATCCAATTCGAACTGAGAGGATAATGCCTCACTTTTCGATCCTTTCAAGGATCCCTTCTTGGATTTCTTCAATGGACAATTAGTTTCATAATGGCCCACCTCATGACAATTGAAGCATCTCATTTTAGATTACTCAATCTTTTTCCCTCCATGAGAAGAAATCGATTTGGGATGAGAATCCTTCTCCTTCCCTTTCCTTGCCTTACTAGATAAAGCTAGATTTTCTTCATCCTCCTTGGATGAAGAACCATCTCTAGTGCTTCTCTTGATCTCCTCCTACATCAGATCTGACCACACTCATTCCCAATCTCGAAATTTCTCTCTTCCATTCACTGAGTCTTGGTAGATATCCCATCTCTTAGGAAGACCGAGGAGAGCAAGACTCACCATGTCATCATCGAATTCGTGATTCCTACACTTCCAAGCTCATCTCTGCATGTGGTGAGCTTGTTCAGATATGTAGAGATCGTGTCACCCTTTTCACACTTGATTTTCCGAAACTTGTCTTTCAGCACTAGCTTCCTCTGATCATTTTTTTTTTGATATAGATCCTTCAATGTCTTCCACATTGAAAATGGTGTCTCCTTCCCATGGAGACTCGAGAAAATATGGTCTTGAACTCCCTCCAGAAGAATCCTTCTCGCTCTAGCCACACATTTCTTCCATTCCGCCAATTCTTGGGCATTTGCTGCTGCTGGCTTGGGGAATTCTTGATCAGTGAAGTCCTTCAAACCGTTGTCCTCTAATACCGCTTCCATGTGATCCTTCCAGGCTATATAATTCGAGTTGCAATGCAGGGCATACTCGAGTCTCAAACCATTGAACGCCACTGGTGAACTTTAAGATGTGATAAGAATTCAATTTCTACAATCAAGAACTTAAAACTTCAAATTTATCCCTTCTCTGTATACTGTTCTCCGCTTTGATCACCTTTGCTTTGATACCATGTAGAAATTATAATGTAGATCACCGTATGATGCAATGCAACTAAAGCAAAATACTAGATCTACTTCTACAATCAAACTTTGCGGAAGCTTAATCGATTTTGACCAAGATCAAATAGAACACATATAATAGATGAAGAAGAAATCATACACATGAAACACAGAAGAATACTTTGGGGAAAGCCTCAGCTAAAAACCTTGCTATCTATATTATCATACAAGTGGAAATATCTCAGGATTACACAAAGCTTTAGCTCACAAGCTATCCAGCTCTCAGTACAATCCCTCATTGTTGCTCATAGACAGAATAGACAACAAATATGCCTTCCTTCAGTCCTCCAAGCTTCCTATTTCCTTGCGTAGTTTCTCCTGGGTCCTCCAGCTGCAACCTGTGTGATTCTCACTTCACACACAACACTGACCTATGAAATAACTATGCAATCCTGAAGGACATGATTCCTTCTGCATGGATGAGTTTCCTATATAGGAAAATTCCTCCAACTGATAGTACACTGTCCCTTCCTCTGATCTCAACTGGGTCTCTGACTGAATTGACATGCATGAGTTATTTATGAGATAATATTCAGTTATATGAAGTACACTAGTTACATGCATGTATGCATTAACTAACTGAACTCACAATCAGTTCCACAAACTGTTGGAACTAATCTAACTGGATTTAACTCATTTAACTGAGCTAACTAATTACAACTCAAATACAACTCATCCTTATCTCCATAATTAAGGGATAACTTCCTCAATCAAAGGGATAACTGTTGCATGTCTTCAAAAAGACTTCATGTTTGATTTTCTCCAACTGATTAATTAAAGATGAATTAATTAATTATTTTTCAAACAGCTAGTGAGACTAAATTCGAATTTTAATTCAGGGACTAATTAAAATTGGAACCTATCCCAAAATGCTTTTTATAGCAATGCCATTTTTAGCAGTTCTATTTTTTTTCTATTTCCAACAAAGTTGGAGTATATCCTAAATTGCTATTTATAGTAATGATATTTTTAGCATTTCTTGTTGCTATTTTCAACACCTACAATGACCTTTGAGCTTCCTCATGACTCTTCAATTCCTAAAACTTTGCATATTCTATACATGACTCTTTACATCCCATATGTGGCTATTCACATTCCACATGTGTCTCTTGGACTTCATTACATGCCATTTATTACAAAAGACAAATTACATATGAGACAGTGGTTATATAAGACAAAAATGATAATAGGGAAAAGTCTTATCAAATTGACAAATCATTTTCTTTCTCTGGAGCTCATTTGTGATGTATGTGTGCCATGGTTTGTACTCCATTGAGACGAATTTGACCCAAACTGGCAGGTCCCCTGCATAACGCATCTTCACCTACAGCGCCTCCCTCAATATGGTCTTGGAGCTTGATTGTACTTTATTCCATAGCCATGAGAGTTTCATATGAGCTTTGACTGATGTGATGGTGTTGAAGAAAGTGTAACAAGGTTCGGTGTTCATAAATGTAGTTTTGACATTTGTATTTATGCAAGAAAAGAGAATTTATTTTATATAATTTGTCAATGAGTTTCTTGCTCATTGAAGTAGATCAAGCACTTGTTTAAGTGATTCTAGGAATTCAAAGTGTCAATGTATTTATGTAAGACCCTTAGAGGGCATGCTACACAATAGAATATTGTATATGGTCAAAGGAATACCTCCAAGCCAAGTACAAGTCCTCTCCATGCAACATTGTCCTTCAAAAGAGGCTAAACGATGGAAATTGATGAAGAAAATGTATGTCGGACTACAGTGAGAAAGTCGGCCTAAAGAAGGGATAATCCTCTATAAATAGAGGTTGTCCACTCGCTCAAAAGATAACGAAAAACATCTCTGAAATCAGCGAAGTGAAGTAGCCGAAAAAGAGAAGGGAAAACCTTGTTTAAAGGGTATCCTAGTGTAGTGAAGGAAGGAGTAGGAAAAACGAAGTGAAGAGGATTGTTTCCAGGGGTAGAAATAGTCACATGTGTGAAGAAAAGGAGGTCAAGTCTGAGGGTATGACAGTAGGGACAAACAAATCCATGAACTAGTGTTTCTTGGGATTGAAACTAGGCCTACAAAGCCTCCCAAGTCAAGTGAAGAAGCCTATCTCCATAACGAAGGAAAAGGACCCTAATTCTCTAGGGTTCCTACCATACATGGAAAAGCTAGGACAGTTATTCTATCACATCAAGTTTGTAGACCTACCTCAAGAACAATCTTGTTGTATCAAGAGAAGGGTGTCTCCTTAAGTGAAGAACATCTTGAAGAAGGGAAGAAGAATATCTCATCAAGAAGCTAACATAGCCAAGGTCTATCTCTAGAAAAAGCAGTGAAGGAAAGGATGAAGTGCTAGGGAGAAAAGTACTAGAAGGAGGAAGTCCATGTACTGAGGAACATAGTGCAGAAAAGAAGAAGGACTTGACTTGTGCTTAGAGAACATCCTAGTCAAGGGTCTAGGGTTTGGCATTGATCAATAAGAAGATTCAGTAAGAGAAACTTACTGAAGGGTTTTCCTCTCTAAGAGAGAGAGGTTTTGGCCCTGGCAGTGAGCTAACATTTTTGTTCTTGTCTTTTTTATTTTGATAGCAGTTTGATGAAACACACACTATAATAAGAAGAATAAGATCGAGCCAAGATAACTGTATAAATGCATCACAAATTTTTATCAAGAAGTGTAGAATCCTAATATACATCAGTGCCCTTGATTCTTCAACATATTGCATATTGCAAAATAATGTCTTTGGTAATCTCCAAGCCTTCCTGTTCTTATGCTTTCTTAATTTGTTCTATGTACTACCTGATCTTCTAGAAGATGATTTCCATCCCTATGATTTGTTCAAGTGATCCTATTGCGAGCATCCAATGTTTCTATGTTAGTGATTTGAAAACATTGTGCAGTCGATTAGAAGCAGTAATACTACTAATCGACTATCCTCCAAGATGCATTGATGGTGGAATCTCAAATGAACACTATTTATCTTGGTGACAATCCTATTTTTCCTTTCCAAATGTTGTGGAGTATCCAAATACTTGGCAACCCATTCTAGAATTTGGTCAACTGCTTTGTTTACCACTTTCAAGAGTTTTACCACTTCTTGTGCTTTCTTCTAAATTCCAACGAGAGGAGCTACCACTTTTTGTAGAAGTATCATCTCATCATATAACCATGCCATGGTGTCCTCCATTAGCCCCAAATCCTCCTGCATGGATGACTTCCATTCTATGGTGTTGTAACTATGTGAAGACAATCATTAATTCTATGCCACAAGATGTTCCACCTATTACTTCACTACAACAAGTTCTCTCCTCAATATAGCATTCTCACTCAATATATATTCAAAGTTGTCCTATGCTATTGTAGTGAAAGCAACATTTTCTTCCATGATTTCCCTAGGATTCCTTACGGTATTCGTAGTTATCACCTTCTCTATAGATACTAGGAATGGGTTCTGAGAATCATTTTAGAAGTATCTTCGTCTCTGCTACATGATCCTCTTCTTGTGTTGATCAAACATGGCATTGCATACGTCCATGACTCTATCCTCAGGTGGAGGTGTGATTCCCGTTGATCCAAATGGAAGATGAACACCTGTGAGAGGAGGTTCTTTTGGAGAACCTGGGTCATCATACATGGGTTGTATGGTATATTCCTCTTCCAACTCTTCTTCAATCTCCTAAGTAAACTATTCTTCTTTCAGTATTTGTGTTGCTTCTTGCTCTTGGGACTGTTTTTTTTGTTCCTCTTCTATTCTTCTCCTTACCTCTTCTACTTTTTGTTGCCTTCTAAGCAACTTATATTGCTTCCTCTTCTCCTCTTGTTCTACCTCTCTCCTATATTATTTCGCTTGAATATCTCCTGTGTTCAAAGGATCAACTTTCCATTTTCTGCTGCTTTATCTTGTCGAATCATACTTGATCCTCTTCCTAGGAGCTACACTCTTTTCTTGAGGGGTTATCATTTTTGCCTCCTACACCTGCATATCTTGAGCTGGTGGATCTTGGGGTGAACTAGTCTCCATCCCTGGTGTTCTGTGTGGAGCATGATTGTTCATAGGTCTTTGTTTCAGCCGGATGTATACCCTAGGAAGTTTGTACACCCCTCCACGCGGGGGGGGGTGCGGGGGGATTTGTCCCCCCTGCAGGGATTTGGGGGGGCCGATCCCCCCTGGCTGGGGGGTCTAGGGGCCAGCGGTCCCCCGGCTGGGGCTGGGGGGCAATGCCCCCAAAGCTAAAAACAGATGTAAAATTGCCTTGTAAAAGTATAGTAATTTCTAGTCAATCTGGGCCGTTCATTAGGTGGATGATCTGACGGTAGAACTTATGTTTAGTTTAGGGTTTT
>APFE030991114.1:1713-14240 GCA_000404065.3 Pinus taeda
TGACTTGCTTCATAATAATCTCCTTTGCTTGACGCCTTGAAAGCAGCTTCTCTTCTATCTAATGGACCTCCCTTTCTCATTTCATAAGCAGTTATAATTCCATGTAGCTGAGACATAGTAAGAATTCGTAGATTTTCCTTTTCTTCAATTGCAGATACTTTGGATTCAAACTTGGGAGACAATGATTTTAGAAACTTTTCAACCACAATAGCCTCTCTTATTTCTTCACCCAATTTTTTCATACAATTAACAATCTCATCTACCCGAAGAAAGTAATTAGCCACACTTTCATAATTATACATCCTCAGATTCTCATACTAAATTCTGAGAGTTTGAAGTTTAGCACGCTTTACCTGTTTATCTCCTTCGTAGCTCAAGACAATCTTGTCCCATATTTCTTTTGCTGATTTATATTGCATAACTTTCACAAACTCTGTTTGAGATAAGCATCCCAACAAAGTATTGACTGCTTTAGCATTTGTTTCATATTTTTTCTTTTCGGCCGCATCTGTAGGAGTAGCTGAAGGAAAATTGTAGCCTGTCTCTATGATATCCCAAACATCTGTACCAAGAGATTGAAGATATGCAGTAACTCTTACCTTCCAATAATTGAAATTTGTCCCATAAAAAATCGGTGGCCTGATAGATGCTTCCCTCTCATAGTTGCTCATGATGAAAGACCTTCCTTCAAGCGATCAAGCTTCTTTCAGAAGGACCTGCTCTGATACCAATTGTTGAAAATAATACTGAGAGGGGGGGGGTGAATTAGTATTATCTAGTTCTTTTACCAAATCTTCCTTATTTACACTCTGAATTATTTTTGCATATCAGTACCATAAAGTAATGATCATGAACAAGAAAAAACAGACAGTCACATCAAAGAACACCAGATATAAGGTGGAAACCCAATGTAAGTGAAAACCACCTGCTGTAATATGTCTCTATCTTCTTTCAAATTAGAAACTCCTTTTACAATGGTCTTGTACTGGTGCAGTCCTTTACCAGTACGCACGCTGCAACCTATAGAGAGCTACAACTCTCTCTCATTTTCCAGTCTCTCCTGGAAGGGAGCTACAACCCCCTACTTCTTTTTAAGGACCACTTTTCATAAATTTTCAAACTGGATCCATATACATCAAATGATCATCAAGTACATGTAAATTACATAGTCAGTTGCAGTAACCCGATCAACAATAACAGAACTAAACCCAGAACACCTTATCAACAGAAAAATCCAGTCAACAAAAGATCTTAAGACAGATACGCAGTTTTCCTTTCACTGGCCTGCGTCGCTACGCACTTCACCCTCTGCTTCTCTGCGTACACCCGCAGAGCTCCTTCTTCTGCACTGCGTGACCACGCACTGCTTCTTCCACCGCATTGCGTACAGTACACACTCAGATGCACTATCGCGCCGCGTACTGCCACAGTGGTATGCACCCAGAAATTCTATCGCGCCGCGTACTTTTACTGTGCGTACGCACCTGAACCACTGCTGCTCTGCGCACCCACGCACTGCGCCTTCGTCGCCTCTGTGTACCCACGCACTGCGCCTTCGTCGCCTCTACATACCCATGCACTGCGCCTTCAACGCCTCTACGTACCCACGCACTACGCCTTCTTCGCCTCTGTGTACCCATGCACTGCGCCTTTGTCACCCCTGCGTACCCCTGATTAGGGCCGAAATACAGTCAGATGCTCAGATATGATCTTGCGCTCGAGAGATCACCCTTCACAGATTCGCTTTCAACTTCTCTTTTATAGATCAAGCTTTTAAACCGAGAACCCAATATTTTAGATCTTAAGATATTCAATCTCAAAAGATAATTAAGCCAAATGATCTCCTTTGCTTTATATAGGCAAGCTCTTCCTTAAATCATAGATCAATACCACGGGCCAAAACCATAATAATACAATACCGTCGGCTAAATACCAAGGGTTAGACATAAGAAACCCCACGAGTGCGCGCTTTTCTGCCTTGAAGAGTGTGCACTGGGGGTACGCAGCTCCTGAATGGTTGACCTACGTGTCTGGCCACGGTCCCTGCACGGCGTACCTGCGGGTACGCATCTTCAGAACTGTTCTCCTGTGTACTCCTTAATTTTCATCATATTGAGAGCCTTTCCATGGGTGCTGCCATCAAGTACAACATCTATAACATATAACCTCATCAGAAACATAATGCCAACACTCCCTCCTCTGGTAGAGTTGTTGTAGGGAATAAGGGTGGCTCCTCCTTAGCCGCCACTTCCAATATGTTGTAGCGGATACAACCACCCTCCAAAATTTTGTCCTACACCAATTTCAAAGCCTCCCTTGGAGAGTTTCACTTGATGACTACACACAATTGAGTTCACTCCATGACCTCATGTGAGTCTTTACATTTGCCTTGCTTGTTTATTGCACTCAAGTCTTTGTGTGCTGATGTCTAAGTCATGCTTGCAACTTTGTTCTGGTTATGCTCAAAGTCTTTGCTTCGTATGTGTTTGTTGTTTTCACCATGAAGGCATCTATCGTACTCACACATGGAGTCATATTCACTGTCGTGCAAGCGTCATCTCGATCATGAATGATCAATCATGAGTGTTGTGCTTGTCACTTGCACCATCGATCGTTCATGTTGAACATTTGTGTCCAGATGGTTTGGTTGTTTCATCATCAAGTCATGTGAGTGTGTGTCCATATGATCAAATATGCATCTTTCCACTCTTCACACACTTAGTAAATTTGTTGAAGTTATGATGACCAGACCCCTCACTAATAGCCAGACCATCACCCTACTCTCGACTCGATTGACTATCAACCAGAACAATGCAGAAACACCAAGCTAGTTTTGTTAAGTTGCACTTCCTACAATTAGCTCAAGTAGCACTCATTCTGGCCACCTAGACAGTCGCTCATCTATTCATCTCGAAAATTGGACAGTGCTCATAAGAAATTTTGCCACTGCCCATCAGTCAACGCAGCTTAGAAATTCTGCAGAGATGATCAACAAGTTGGCCTCCTATCCTCAGTGCATTTTTTCCATCTAGTAGCTCCCAGCAGCATAGTACTTGTTCCCTCTACGAATTGCATAGTTTATATTGCCAGTGAATGAGAAGACAACTAGCAGTTCCCTATGGGAATTGCGTAGTTCTAGCTGCCAGTGATCCCAACATCCAACTAGAAGTTCCCTCTAGGAATTGTGTAGTTCTAGCTGCTAGTCTCCTGGGCAGTTCCCCCAAAAAATTGCACAATCCCTACCTACTGACCCCTTATGTAGCCAAACCCATTCCTCTGGAAATTTGCATAAATTTGGTTGTCTAGCCCCTACAGACCATTTGTTCTAGAAAATTCACAGAGCGTGCCTGCCTTGCCTTCCAGCAACCTAGACTGTCCCTCCCAAAATTTGTGCAACATTGCCTCCCAGCTGAACCAGACCTTGTATTCAGTCACTGTCGACTAAAATTGTCTATCTACATCCTTCAGTGATTCTTGCATAGTTTTCATCTGTAGTTTCCCAGAGCCATCAGCCCACATCATAGCCCTACTTCTTCTCCCAGTCACCCACATCTGAATGATCATGTGTCATGGAAGACTAGGAGGTTTTGGATTTGATGTCATCTCATCATGAGTGACTGCTCGCACAAGTACACCAACAAATATGTCAATGCAACAAATAGGGTGAACGAAGGGAGCACATGCATATGGAAAGGTTCACCAATGGACGAATGAATGAATCAAGTGAAGCGGACGAACAAACGAAGCATGTAAAGCGGACAAATGTGACAAACATGCACCTTCCTGAACATGTCAAGCCTTCCAACATGAAAGTAAGGGACAACATGTTAGATCTTCTTCAAGCGAACCAAGGACCATCGAAGACTCTACGCACTTCGCAAAGCAGAGGTTAAGATATGATACACCATGAAGACATCCATCACTTAGCATCACTGTAGCTCGACATGTAATCCAGTAGAAGCATGCATGTACTAGCATTGTCTTGTCAAGTCATGTCGAGCCAAGTCATGAGTCATGTTGCCCACATCTCCACTATGGGCTTGTTGTCAATCAATATGATGTAACATGGATGTCTAAGAGACCCACTTGTTGAACATAGAGTCATGTAAGTCAAAAATTCATGGAAGTCAAACAGTTATGAGGGTAGGTGAACAACCACAAGGGTTAGCTTCAACCTTGGCTATAAATACCCCCCTCATTTCTAGATGAAAGGAAATTTCACCTCAGCTTCTCCAACATAGCCAAGAGATCCTATATCTTTTCTTTGAGGAGTAAGTAGTGGCTCCAACACCCTGCTGACGGGGTTAGTGATGTAAGGTGTAATGATGTGTCCTGGAATTTTCACTTAATTTAGAAGCCTGTCAACAGGCCAGCACGTTTTCACACATGTATTGTATTTATTGTAAGATTGATATTTAACACTTGTAATGCATGTTTCTTTAACCATGTGTTCTACATATGAACTGATTCATTTATTGTAATGCATAATCTATTAATGGAAATGAGTTGTATATTCTATTAATGTTGTCCTGTCCATGTCGAGTGCTCTGCCAGACATTAGACAAACCTTTCAGATGAACCTTGTTGTAACAATTGTTGAACTTATCTCAGACTGATCCATGAGTGTTGTACATGTTATCTTACATTGTATGTTGTGACTGGTGCATCCGAGTGGACTCCTTCACCAGAAACTGTGTATGTCCTTTGTGTTGTGTGTTCCTAGCTGAGTTGGGACTGATCCCTTTCAACCTAGAACTCACCTTAACCTTTACCCACTCACAGTGAAAGAACCATTGACACAAGTACACTTACACTGACTAGGCATGCGAACCTCACTTCTCAAAGATAAAGCGAACCAATCTCCTATGCTACCAAGCAAGAGTTGAGGCAAATCCTTAAGACAATGGCAATCAGGCCATCATACTGGATGGGACTCCCACACCAAACGATGTGAGGTCTAGTTGGGGCTTCATACCGGGTTGATACCTTGAATGTTGGCGGGTCCATCACCATCAACATTTTTGGTGCTAGAAGAAAGGTAGCTAGTTGTACATGGCTGAAATTCCCCTCACACTCACTCATCAACCATCTAGTCAAGGCAGTAACTTGTAACCCCTCTCTCATGACTCTACAGTTGGTTACTCCGTGCCTCCCAGAATTTAACACAAAATTTCATATCAACATCTTCACTCGATCCATCCCATCACTTTCCAATTCGTAAAACCAGTCAGACTCATCCCAGGTGTACAGTACCTTCCACATGCATCTAGGAAGCAAAAGGTCACTCCCATAGGAGTGGTTGTATCATCTGTGGAAGAAGCAGTCGTTTCTACTCTTGACGGTTTGGAAGAAGCTATTGAAGATGGAGATGAAACTCCAATCTTCTTTCAAGATGAACAAGGAACTCTTGTGGTGTTGGTATTGAACTCCAGTGTAGGAGGCAGATGTGAAGGCAGCGGAGGAAGTGGAGGTGGAGATGAACCAACAAACTCAGATTTTGAACAATTAGATTTAGACAAAGAGGAAGAAGACGAAGAAGATGAAGAAGATGAAGAGATGACTGACCCAAATCTTCAATGGATGACTCCGAGATAATTGGCTCTCTCAGATTTTTTTCACAAGATGTCGAAGTGAGCAAAGAGAATTAACATCAAGTTTAACCCTGATAGTGCAATGAAGGCAGAAGAGCACTTAGACAACTTCTACCTACAATTGCAGACCCTTGAGGTACATTATGACGATGTAGAATGTAGACTATTTCCACGTACCTTGGATGGTTGGGCAGCTACTTGGTATCACATCCTTCCACCCAACTGCATACAGAACTGGGGTCCTTTCAAACATATGTTCCTTGAAAGATTTGTTGATGAAAAGGCTCAAGCCATGCTACTCAAAGAACTGGTAAGCCTCAAGATGGAGGGAAGAGAGAAGGTGAAAGATTTCAATTAGAGGTTTATGCCTATATTGAAAAATTTGTTAGCAGACACCAAACCTTATGACTCCATCACTTTCCAGTATTACACATCTCCACTACCAACAACCATTGTGCAGTTCGTCAAGTGAGTTGCGAAGCCAGCACTGTTAGGAAGCTGTAAAGAGGAAATTGCTATTGAGAAGGACTTGCATGCCATTGGAGTCATCAAGGATGATGAATCAATGATATTGATATTGAGACCCTCACTCACCTTCTCAAGAACTTGACCACTTAAATTTCTAAACTCAAGTAACGAAATACAAACACATTCGCGAAGAGTCATCCACCCAGACAGAGACAAACAAGCATTTCATCAAGCTACTCATCAAGCAACAGTCGGTTCGTCTCTAGATCTGTGCAAAAGCCTATGTTCCGACTCAATCAATGCGTTGATCCTAAGTACTATTCCTTCCATGAAGAATTTCATCTCGAGAACTCTTGTTCAGATTGGAAGTGAGTTGTTAACTCTGTCGGTACTCATACACTCAATGCGGATGGTGGTGTACAGAAGCAATCAGAAGACACCAATGATATTGAATAGGTTGCGCCTGATGAAGCACCAAGTTCTGGGAATGTCGTGAATTCATATCAATGCTTGCAAATAGTCTCAAATACGAACACCAAGAAACAACCCCCAAAGAAAAATGATCGATGTGATATTCAGAGTAAAGGGGCTCCCATGACACTTGAGGAGATGTAAGAGAAAGTGAGACAGCTGATAAAGAAGGCTGATCCACCAGCTGCCTCAAAGCAACAAACACAAAGCAAGTCTGTAAAGGCAGCAATAGATAATAACACATCTATGAGCAGTAAGTTGTAGAACAGTTTGCCAGACAGCACGAGCATCTGTTCTACCCCAGAAACCTTGTTGAGTCTACCGCCTTTGGATTACAACATAGTCAATGACATGAAGAAAACTTGAGCGAACATCAGTTTTTTCAACTTAGCCAAAGTCCAGAGTTAGCAAGACATCATGTTGCACACACTAGGACAAATAGAAATAGACAATGCAACCTATACCAGTAAGGGAGCATGCACACCTCCTTGATCACTATCCACTGTACTCAAAACACTCCAGATGGAAGAAGAAGACTCAGGTTTCCCCCCATTCCTACTTTCATTCAAATTTTTCAACTATAATGTCCACAATTGTTTGGTTGATTCTGGCGTGGAAACCGATGTCACGCTGCTCTCCATTGCTAATAAGATCAATGCACAATGGAACGAAACATCCGTGAGAATCATCCTACTTGATAGAACATCGGTACTAGCCACTTGTGAACTGTGAGACATGATCATCTAACTGTCCCATGACAGTCGAGTCCACTTGTGCATCAACATAATTGTTGGGGACACACTGGAAGCATATGGTCTACTATTTAGCAAAGACTGTTCCAGCAAGCTAGATGGATATTTTGCTATAGACTGGTCTCACCTATGGCTTCCGTATAAGGGAAAATGCAACCAAATCCGAGTGTTATCCGCGAGGTATATGAAACACAATGTCACTCCCCTTAACGGCCAGAACGAACCATTGGCCTTTACATAACTCATGTTTAGAAAATACTTCCTGAAAAAAAACATTGGAGTGTTATCTTACACGGCCAACCCTAACCTCATGAGATAAGCAGTTGGGACTCCTTCCTCTCCCAACTGATGATACTGAAACTTGTATAATTTATTTTCCTAATAGTAGCAGTAGTAGAAACATTGATAGTAGCGGCAGTACCGCCATGCCAAATGGTCCATGCATAGATAATTTGTGGACCACGAGTCTTGATAAATCAGGAACGCATGATGACTCAAGGACCGAGTGCATCTCAGTCATCCAAAACAAGGAACTATGCATTATTTCAAGTTGTTTGAAGTTCAGAGTCACAAACAATGATGCTAAAGCACTCATGTTGAATACATGAAAGACGAACACCATGAATAAACATAGCAACTTGGGGATCCACCATGATCTAAAAATTGATAATATCTGTACAAGTTACGCACTACAGTAGCAACCAATCATTGACTACTTGATTGAACAATACTAGGATGGACTTGCATGAGTAGATGATAACTTGAGTACCCACTACATGCGAACAATCCAACATGAGATTCTAGGTGAAGGAGAAGACAAGCCACTGCAACAAATAACATGTAACTCATATATGTTGTTTGTACAACTTTCACTGAATAGATTGATTAACATTTCAAGTGTTTGGATTACTTGGAAAATTTGTCATCGCACTTGGTTTTCCGTTTTAAATCCAACATATAAGAAATATGGGAAGGTCCACTCATGGATTGAATTTAGAAACTTGAAGTCTTCCCATAGTAAAAAATTATCATGCACCATCATCTCAGCCCATGTTGCACACATACCTGAGACAATAGTGTTGTCTTTACTTGATGGTTTTCTAGAATGCCACCAGGTTCCGGTAGAGGAGCCTGGTGGAATGACACTTGTCCACGATAAACTTGGCTCACACACCTATCATTTGTAGTCACTCAATGGGAGGATTTATAATCTTCCTATGAAATTACCAAGTCCTTGAACATTGGTTCAGTAGGTCAGGCCATGCCCGTGCCTTGTACATAGTCCATTTGTTTCTTGTTGTTTCATTTAATTTGTTTTGCTTATTATCTTTTCTTTTGATTTGTTTTATATAAGTACTATTTTTGTTCACGTGCATTTTGTTTGTTTGATATATTACTACTTTTTTTTTCCGAAAATAAGTGTTACCAACTAATATATTCTAGCTTTTGAATAAAGTGTGTGGCTAAAATTTGAAGAGACTTGTGACACTATAGCACTTATCCAGTCTTCTATCCACTTTCTTCATGCTTTGTTACAACCTTTGGCCGATAAAGTCCTGACGAAAAATACGAACCATCTGCAAGGGAAGCTTTGGTCCATACGTGAACTTGTGTCCACACTAGGAAGCCCAATGCCTATACTCAGCCTTCTACTCTTTGTGTTGAAGCTAATCCGATTAGTAGAAATAGAGAAGGGGAAAAATATAAACGAGAAAACCTATGTCAAAGTTCTTACATGCTTCTCTAAAGGAACAACCTCTCATGCACTCAATAAGTCAGGATCCCTCTTCCACAAGTTAGAATCCCTCTTCTCCACCCCAAAAATAAATAAGTCCTTATGCACAATTCTCTTAAAAAATACAAAGGAGAAAAAAGAGGAAGGCTTCCTACATGGAGAGGTGAAGCATGCAACTCCAGCGAGGTAATGACCAGGCTCGTTGGTAGTGGAGGAATGTGTGTGTTCCTGTGAGACTCCATCGGGGTACTATCCAGGCCTATTGGTAGCAGAGAAACACCAAAGATGAAAACTTATACTATAAAAATCTTCAACACATGAGCTAACCTACCCTTCAAGGATTTGAAACACTGAGTTCTAAGCTGAGCTTTTGATTGCATTTGACTGAGTTAGAAAATGGTGAACTATGTATGTCCATTGGGTAAGTGGAGAAACAAAAGTAACTTGCACAAAAACTCAATACTTCCTGAAAGACCAAGGCCCTATGCTAGCAATGAACCAAAAAATAGAAGTTGGAGTTCTACCAGTGTGTCACCAAGTGTTGTAGCGGCTACAACCACCCTCCAAAATTTTGGCATGCAACAATTTTGGAGCCTCCCTTGGAGAGTTTCACTTGATGACTGCACACACTGGGGTTCACTCCATGAGCTCATGTGAGTCTTTACATTTTCCTTGCTTGTTTATTGCACTCAATTCTTTGCATGTTGATGTGTAAGTCATGCTTGCAACCATGTTCTGCTTATGCTCAAAGTCTTTTTTTGTATGTGTTTGTTGTGTTCACCATGAAGGCATCTGTCACACTCACACATGGAGTCATATTCATTGTCACGCAAGCGTTGTCTTTGTCTTGAATGATCAATCATGATTGTCACTATTATTGATTACAACTTCGGTCAGTCATGTTGAACACATGTGTAAGGATATTTTGGTCGTTTTGTAGCCAATTCATACGAGTGTGTGTCCATATGCTCACCTATGCATCTTTCGACTGTTCACACACTTAGTCAATTTTGCTGAAGTTTTGATGACCAGAATCCTCACTGACAGCTGAACCATCACCCTGCTCTCGACTCGATCGACTGTCAACCAGAACATGGCAGAAACACCAAGCTAGTTCTGTCAAGCTGCTTTTCTCGCAAGCAACTCAAGTAGCACTCATGCTGGCCACCCAGACAACCAAATGACTCTTCATCTCAGAAATTGCGCAGTGCTCATGAGTAGGTCTCCCACTGCCCATCGGTTAGCATAGCTTAGAAATTACGCAAAGATGATCAACAGGCTAACCGCCCAACCTTAGCACATACTTTCTAGCGAACGTTAGACTACATGTCCCCTCTAGGAATTGTACAGTTTCTGTTGCTAGTGGCTGAGCAGCCAACTAGTAGTTCCCTCTGGGAATTATGCAATTCTGGCTGCCAATGACCCCAGTAGCCAATTGCTAGTTCCCTTTGGGAATTGAGCAGTTATGAATTCTAGTGACCCCATCAGCCAACTGGTAGTTCCCTCTAGGAATTCTGCAGTTCCGTTTGCCAGTCTCTTGAGCAGTTCCAGAAAAATTACGCAATCCATGCCTGCTGACCCGTCATGTAGCCCAGCTCGTTCCTCTGGAAATTTGTGCAACTTTGGCTTTCTATCCACTACTAACCATTCATTTCAGAAAATGCATAGAGCATGCCTACCTTGGCTTCTAGAAGCCCTGACCGTCCCTCTCGAAATTTGTGCAATGTTTCCTCCCAGTTAAGCTAGACCTTACAATCAGCCACTGTCAACTCAGATTGTTCATCTCCATCCTTCATTGACTCTTGCACAATTTTCATTAGATGTTTCCTGGAGCTATCATCATATCACATCAGAGCCCTGCGACCTCTCCCAGCCACCCACATCTGAATGATCATGTGTCATGGTAGACTAGGAGGATTTTGATTTGATGTTGTCTCATCATGAGTGACTACAGGTATAGGTACACCAACAAACATGTCATGATGACAGATGGGATGAATGAAGGGAGCACATGTAGATAGAAAGGTTCACCAATGGAATAAAAATTAAGCATGTGAAGTGGATGAATGAACAAAGCATGCGAAGCGGATGAACGTGGCAAACATGCACCTTCACGAGAAAGTGAACCTATTAAGCCTTCCAACATGAAAGCAAGGGACAATATGCTAGAGCTTCATCAAGCAAGCCAAGGACCATCGAAGACCTCATGCACTTCACCAAGCAGAGGTGAAGCTATGATACACCATGAAGACATCCATCACTTACTAGCACTGTAGCTCGACATGCACTCTAGCAGTAGCATGAATGTACCAAAATTGTCTTTTAAAGTCATGTCGAGTCAAGTCATGAGTTATGTTTCCCATTTCTCCACTATGGGCTTGTTTTCAATCAATGTGATGTGATGTGGAAGTCCAAGAGACCCACTTGCTAAACATAGAGTCATGTAAGTCAGAAATTCATGGAAGTCAAATAGTCATGAGGGTATTCGAACATCCATAAGGGTCAGTTTCACCCTTGGCTATAAATACCCCACTCATTTCTACATGAAAAGAATTTTCACTTCAGTGCCTGCAACATAGTCAAGAGAATCTATAATATTTTCTTTGAGGAGTAAGTAGTGGCTCCAACACCCCACTGATGGGGTTGGTGATGTAAGGTGTAACGATGTGTCTTAGAACTTTCACTTAATTCAGAAGCCTGTCAAAAGGCCAACACGTTTTCACACATGTATTGTATATGTTGTAAGACTGATCTTTAACACTTGTAATGCATGTTGCTTTCACCATGTGTTCTACATCTGAACTGATTCATTTGTTGTAATGCATAATATATTAATGGAAATGTGTTATGTATGTTCTTAATGCTGTCCCATCCATGTTGACTGCTCTACCAGACATCAAACAGACCTTTCACATGAACCTTGTTGTAACAATTGTTGCACTCATCTCAGACTAATTCATGAGTGATGTATGTGTTATCTTACCTTATATGTTGTGATTTCCTCATATGAGTGGACTGATCCATCAGAAGTTGTGTATGTCTTTTGTGTTGTGTGTTCCTAGCCGAGTTGGGACTGATCCCTTTCAACCTGGAACTCACCTTCACCTTGACCCCCTCACAGTGAAAGAACCATTGACACAAGTAGACTTGCACTCACCAAGCACGCGAACCTCACTTCTTGAAGATAAAGAAAACCACTCTCCGGTGATGAAAAACAAGAGTTGAGGGAAACCCTTAAGACAATGGAAACTCGACCATCATATTGGATGGGACTCCCACACCAAAAAGTGTGAGGTCTAGTTGGGAATTCATATGGGGTGATCCCTTGAATATTGGCAAGTCCAACACCATCAACACGATGATAAGAAATCAGGTGATGGCCAATCAACTAAGCACACTCGGCTTCAAATGAAGCACTAAAAACTCACCACACCATTATAATATCTCCCACTATGCTCACCACTAGTTAACCAATCATCAAATGATGTCAGCCTACAGGTAAGGGATCTC
>APFE030991121.1:0-12652 GCA_000404065.3 Pinus taeda
CAATCAAAGAAACAATCTCTTTATCTTTTCAAAGCGCACAAAACATAACCACTCATTACTTCACGAAAAAATTCCTTTCTCTTTCAAAACTTCAAATGCTACTCTAAAACAAACTTCGCAAAGGAGATCTTTTTCTATTTTCCTATTTAATAAAGCATGCAAAATTAATATAATCAAAGCAATTTCAAGATCTATGAAAATCTATGAAAAAATTCACTCAAAAAGCAAATCAAAGGAAATTTAGCTAACTTTACCTAACAAGTAAATCTAAGAAGCAAAAGCTTACTAAGATGATTCCGGGATGTTTTACTTGGTAACAATCAGTCCAAGGACTAGTTTATGCAGAATCACAAACTAATCAAAACAAAAAATCAAACTCTTTTTGTTCTTTTTTAAAATGAAATTCACAACTTAAATCAACAAGCTATATTTAAATTTCGCAAAGAGGCAACACAAAGTTAGGTTTCTCACGCAGGTAGACTTTACGACTGGTCCGACTCCTTAGAAGACTGACAAAACCAGAGATATCTAAGGTTCCACAACTTCTAAATCCAAAGTCACTACAGGACCAATACAAAAATCAAAACCCTAAGGCTAAAATTTCAATGAATTTCACTAAAACTTTCCACACTAATGGGACAAGTTCAGGTGAAGATTTTTGACAGACAACCAGTGGATCTGGGTAGCAAAAACTAAGAAAAACAAAATCTAAAGGGAAAAAAGGGATGAAAATGAAATTTTCTCAATTTTAGCAGGGTACGGAGGCAGCCTGTTTAACCAGGTGCGTCCACGCTCTGTGTGCAAAGAGACAGTGCGTACAAGTACGCACTGTGTCTAACTCAGAGGGTGCGTATTGCTGCAAAATGAAGAAAAACTAAATTCTAACTCGACTCTAAGCTAACCCACCCAAAAACACAGTCAAGCAATCAAAAAACAAAAGAAAAAAGACTCTTTTCAGATCAAAGTAATACTCAAAGGAAATATCAATCACATCAATGGATTCCCCAGTGGAGTCGCCAATTTTTCATGCGGAAAGAGTTATTTTTGCTGACAAAACTAACCTCCCTAGGAGTCTAAGACTCTCTAGTGACAAGCAAGACAATTAAGAGAAATCCTTCTCTAAACATACATTATTCTATGAGAAACCAAGTGTTTTTCGATCCTACCTCAAGTCCAACGTTTGTTGCAGAAGTCCAGCCTCGTCGATCCAGATGAGCTCCTCCTTCACTTTGAAACCTGCATACACTAACAATCAAACGATTACATAACACCTGAATATTCCATAAAACAAAGCATATTCAACATATAGACCAGGGAGTATATGAAACAATTCATTAACAACAAATTGTTGAGAAGAATGGACTTATTTGTATTAATAGGAAACAAAAGAAACCATTACAACCTGAGCCTTGGTGTTTTGCAGGTCCCTCCTATGGTCCAGCAAGAGTTCTCCTTTACTTTGATAAGCTCACCCACTTCCAAATGAAACAAGAAAGGATGGGAATCTATCCTCACAAGCTTCTACAAGGAAGTCCTAATTCCAGTAGCATCTACCCTTTGGAATATTCAGCTTTCAACCTCCCCCCTTCTGGCCCAATGCTTGTATTTATAATGCTCTAGAGGAAGTTAATCAGGTCCACCATCAATGGGATAAGCCCCTCTTTGGATGGGATAGTTCCTCTCTTGATGGGATAAGTTCCTCTTTCATAGGGATACATGAACCATCTGGAGGCGCTCAATACACGTCAAACAAGCTTCTAGAATGCTCTAGAAATGACCACAAGTAACTTTTTTAAGATGAAACTCGCACCTTTTGACCTTTACAGGGGTACGCACCCATCCCTTGGCTTACAGAGCGTACAAGTATGCAGGTACAATGAGCTTGGGATGCGTACACGCAGGCAGGGTAGAGAGAACCTGTGTACCCAGAGATAAACATTTTTTTTAATGACTTTCTCTTTTTTTTGAAGTTTGACATGAAGAGCAGAGGTATAAGGCTTGACAAGGAGGATAATATGACTATTGATGGAGCCATATTAACTGCAGATAGTCACGGTGACAAATTTCAGTGTAACAGTGTTGGTTACTTTGCAGCTCCCCCTGTAATGCCCCCCTCCCCATCCCCCTTCTTGATATGCTTTTATTAGTTTGGGTCTCTTTTTGTGTTACTCCTAGTGTGCTAAGGCCACAATGCCCTTTGGAAATAATATATGCAAACTGTCTTTCTTCGTATTCACCAACCCCCAATCTCAAAAAGTCTAGTCGGAATGAGAGAGCAGGGGTTGTTGAGATCATTTTTGTATGCTATGCTATTTTGAAAATCTATTGAAAGCCATTTTGAACGACAAAAAAAAACTATGTTTATGACACAAAAATCAGGGTACATTAAAATGGGTGGTGGGTGGTTCAATACATTAGAGAGTCGAAGCCCCGAGAGTTAGCTCAATTGGTTGAGCCCTCATTGCCAAGCACCTTTCCTAATGAGAGGTCACAAGGTCAAATCTACTCGATGCCCTTGGGGTTAGGCCCGATATATTAGGTCACCCTTGATGGATCTATGTCAATTACTACCCCTGGACGTAGCAGCCACTCAGTGACCGCGAACAAGAATTTTAAATGTAAAACATCTATTAAACTTGTTGAGTTGAGCCTTCTGTGATCCATATCAAGTTTATGAGAAAATTCTTGGACGTAAATCACATGATCTTACATTTGTCAACGCGTTTCGAACCAACCAGTGTGGTTCATTGTCAGGACAAGTTGAAGAATCAGATCTAGGCTGCAAGTTAAATAATTAGAGCAGGATCTATTAAACTTGATAATTTTTCAAGTCTAAAAAATTCATTAAATTTGACAATAATTTATATAACTCTAGTATCTATTTTGATATTTTAACCAAAAAAAAATATTAACAAACCATCATGAACAATTTTCCCTTGAAATTCAGTCCCTCTTTGTAGACCTTTATTGGCATTGTCTACTGTGGCCACAATTTTACCAGAAAAAAATATTTTTCACCGGAATTCAGCCTTTTTTTTCCTTTATTCGCGATGTCTACTGTGGCCACAATTTTACTAGAAAAAATATTTTTCACCAGAATTCGGCCTTTTTTTTTAATCAAAAATTCTGACCATAGGAGTGTCTGAATTGTTTTTTTTATAGTGGAAATAGATTCAACACCATCAGAAACCCCAAGGCACCCAAAATCCTAAAACTTAACTGTAGTAGCTAGGATTTCCTAAAATTTCTACGGATTTTGACAAAATCTTACCAAAATTTTTACTAAATTCTAAGAAAAATTATAACCTCATTAGATTATTCTATTTGAAAAAACATTATCTACAAAAACCCACAATTTTACTCCAAAAAAATAATTTTTTACCGAAATTATACCATAAAAAATACCCTATTTGAAAATTGTGTCATCCATAGACACTCTCCCCCATAACCGTTCACCTATTTGACTGGTTCGATTTAACTCTTTCACGGCTTCATTTCTTTTCACCAATAAAGCCCTTGAAGAGGGATTTGAAGATTGTGTCATCCGTAGACACTCTCCTCCATAAACATTCACCCATTTGACTAGTTCGATTTAACTCTTTTGCGGCTTCATTTCTTTTCACCAATAAAGCCCTTGAAGAGGGATTTGAAGGGCAAATTATTTATGATGGTTTGTTAATAATTTTTTAGGTTAAAATATCAAAAATGGATACTAGAGTTACATAAATTATTGCGAAATTAATAATTTTTTAGATTTGAAAAAATATCAAATTAAAAAAATTTATTTAATAATTTTTATTTATATTTAATAATTTAATAATTTTTTAGATTTGAAATTCTGAATCTAATAATTTACATTTAAAAAATTTATTTTACATTTGAAATTTAAAATTAATTCTAAATTCTTAATTGTGAAATCGACTCTCTCATGTATTGAACCATCCATGAGTATTTTTAATGAGAGTAATTTAATGAGGTCACAATTTTGTCTGAAAATAAGTAAAAAAATTGATAAGATTTTGTCCCGAAAAAATTTAGATATTTTAGGAAATTTTAGTTACAAACGTCAAGTTTTAAGATTTTGAATGTATGAAGTTTTTGATAGTGTTAAATTCAATTTCACTATAAAAAATGATTTAAACATTTTTATAATCAACTTTTTTAATAAAAAAATAATAATTGCTGAAAAATAATTTTCTAAACAAAAGTGTGACCGCTATGAACCACTCCTTTTCAAGTCAAGCATCTCAAAAATCAACTTTCAAGATGTGAAGGATGAGTTGGGCCCGATTTCCTCATATTTCTCTGTGAGGGATTTATGAATCGGGGGTTAAAAACTTATCGATTGCATGAACGGTCAGTTCGGATTCAAGGGTCAACTTAGGGTAGGATATGGACATTTTTATTAAAGTCATTGTACTTCAAATCATTATTATGAAATTACATTATAATATTTATACGAATATAAAATATGAATATTAAATTTTAATGGTTTATTTTTAAAATTATAAAGGTTTTTGAAAAGGGAAACCACCCCACTTTATGGAGAAAATAATTGAAAAGTTATGATGATAGTCATCATTTAGAATTGACAAAGAAAGATGGAGCTCAACTTCAAATGGCAATGTTGACATTACACTTGCGATATAAAGGAATTTGATTCCTTTTTAAATATTTAAGAAGGATAACGTCAATCTACCTAAGAGTACACTAACCTACCTTGATTATGGATAAGGTTTTTAAAAGTTCACAATTTTAATTTAATATTCATATAATTATTATTTTTATAATAAATTTATTAAATTATTTTAATTATAAGTTTGAAGAAAATCAATTTTTTTTAATATATAATTTTTTCCTACCATACAAAATTTCAAAAGAAATTTTATCTCAATAGATTTAATTCTTAAAATTCTAAAATTTAGATCAGATAATTATAATATATAAACATAATTTTTCATTATTTAATTGCATTTTTTAAATGTATAATAGATTTAAATCTTTAAATATGTTTTTTAATATATAAATTCATTCATTGTCTTTGAAAATTCTATATTCACATTTAGATTGTCTAAAGTGCATAACTTAAACTTAGAATTTGGACAAAAATTTTCTAAAAACATATACTTAAAAAGAAGTTAAAAAGTAAAATAATAAATGAGTAAACTATTTAAGCACAAAAATGTTATATAATATATATAACATTGAAATAGTTTACTAAACATAGGTATTGAAAAAAAATACTTTAATGTTGCTTATTAATAAAATATTTTAATGTTTAAAGTGAAAAAAGAAAACAAGTCAAAGTAAAAAAATTACCTACTTTTTAATAAGATGTGTAATTAATTTAATTTTTAAATATAAATTTGATATTTGGCAAAAAAAAAATAATAATAAAGTTCAATATAGGTGATAAAGATTTTTTTCCTAGGAAAAAAGCCTTAATTTCATTTACAGATTGAACAAAATTACATTTTGTATATACACATCCAAGTGTGTATTCATAAAAGATCTCTCAAGATCCTTTCAGTAGATATGAAAGAAAACAAATTGAATTTCATTTATAGATTGAACAAAATTACATTTCGTATATACACATCCAAGTGTGTATTCATAAAAGATCTCTCAAGATCCTTTCAGTAGATATGAAAGAAAACAAATTGTCCAACATGATAGATCATATATACATCATTCGACCAAGGTCTACAAGTACTCTAGTAAAAAGACAAGTGAAAAAACCCATATACAGTATATTAAAAGTATCAAAAATTTATTAAACTTCCGTCATTATGAATAAAATATTTTAATATACTAAATTAAATAATATTTATGTATATTTCAATATTTCAATACCTATGTTAACACAATATTTGTTGAACACACTCCTATTATTCCACAGACATTCAACATGTAAGTGTAGGTTTGCATTCAAAATGTTCCTGTCACATTGCCATAAATTGGTTAACATTTAATTCTATTAACTATTACAAGTTTCTATGAGAATAAAATTCGATTTTAATTCTCAGTTTAATTTAAGGACAAATTAAACTGGAAATTCTCGATTCTATTTTTACCATTTCTTGTTGCTATCTTCAACAAAAAACATAATATTTATCTAATAAAATTCCACGGAAATAAAACAGTGAATAGAAACACAATCACACATAGAAATTTATCTAGGGAACACAACTGGGAAAAGCCCCTCTTGCTTGTATTAAATCAACTGAGCAATATGATCTATTACATAGAATCTACTTCAAGCCTAAAGCTCCCTGCAATATCAATCAACTCTCTACAAAACTTTCCCAACACTTAGAAAAATAAATCCTACTAGGAGCTCCTATTTCATAGCGCAAATATGCCCCTAAAAAATAGGAATTTCTCCTATTTCCTTGCGCAATTCCCAAGAGAATTTGTTCTACTTGCTTCTCAAGCCTTAGCACACGAAAACCTGTGTATCATAATAAATACAATTTGTTCCTTCATTTAATCTCAATAGGAAATTCAAATTACATGACCTACTAGGGATAAATTTAGCAGTTGCAACAATTAACTGAGAGTAAGTTGAGTTAATAAAAAGTCAACTACTCAAAAATATATGTATTCTAGAACTAGATATCAGTTAATTAGCGAATGCAAGAGTTTAACTCCACTGGATAGCTAATTTTAGCCATCAACTAGTCCACAACTCACTGCATGCCATCTAACTCGAATTAACTAACTATAACTCAGTGAGAAGGCACATCACACATGTTAAATGACGACTAACTCAACCAACTATGAGATTGAATTCAAATTGGAATAGTTGACTAAGCCACAAGTCAAAGAAGCCATTCTTTGCTACAATTTCAACATCCTTGATGACATCCATGTTGCCTCTTTTCTCTTTAACATATCATAGCTAACATCCATAGTTCATATTGCAATATGGTAGATTGTTTATTCTTTAGTTCAATGATTTTTTTCATTGCTTATGATTTAGCGACTGTTTATAGAAACTACAGTTCATGAGTGAAGTTCCTCTTTCGAATCCCTTAAACACTAACCACTAGAGTAGGTGAAGGATTGGGATTGGTGACCTCGGAGAGGCATTGACATTGTTAGCCTATATTTAAATGTTTAACATTTTCTTTTTGCATGTTTACATTGCAAGAATGGTGTTGTTTGAAGGAGGGAACAAGATTGCTCTTAGAGTTACTTACCTAAAGTTGTCTTTCTGTGTCATCTACGAGCTACCAAAAGTCGGCATTTTACAGTTACCCAAAGTTGTCTTTCACTGATCTACGATCTACTAAAAGTCGTCATTCTATAACTATTGAAAATTTTCTTTCTGTGATATGTAAGCTACTGAAAGTCATCATTCTACAACTATCAAAACTTATCTTTCTGTGATCTACGAGCTATCAAATTTTGTGATTCTACAACTACTGAAAGCTGTCCTCTGTGATTTGCGAGCTCGAAAGTCGTCATTCTGCACCTACCAAAAGTTATCTTTCTGTGACCTATGAGCTACTGAAATTCATCATTATACAACTACAAAAGTTGTCTCTCTGTGATTTGCGAGCTACCGAAAGACACCATTATGAAGCTACTGAAAGTTATATTTCTGTGATTTGTGAGCTACTGAAAGTTATCATTCTATAGCTATAGAAATTTGTCTTTATTTGATTTGTGAGCTATTGAAAGTTTCCATTCTGCAGCTATCGAAATTCATGATTCTGCAGCTGTCGAAAGTTGTCTTTATATGACCTACAAGCTACTGAAAGTTGTCATTCTGCAGTTATCAAATGTCACCATTCTAGAGGTATCGAAATGATCATTCTGCAGCTACCGAGAGTTGTCTTTCTGTGATCTACGAGCCATGTGATGAGCCTTAGTATTGCAACAAGAATGTTGCAACTCCCAAGGCTACCAACTTAAATTATCAACCCGGGGTTTGTACAAACTTAACAGGTGTCGACACTATATGTGTAGCATGCAATGTGTCCTTCTTTCGTTGATCTGATGTAATGAAGTGAATGCCATGAAATCCAAGCCTAAAATAATTGTAGAAATGGAAATGTTACTCTATTTGTAGAACGGAAACCTAATTACTTTTGCAGAGAGGAAAGTCTATTCTAATTTGCATGAATGTAAATGTTAATCCTATTTGCATAAATGTAAACATTAACCTATTTGCAAAGTGTAAATGGTACATCAAAAAGAAGCATAGTCTATGCAATAGAAATAGAAATGTTGGAAATGGAAACCATAGCTTTTGAAATCATTCTTCAATCACTACATTCAAGATAGATTTTGTCCACAAATTCCATAAGGTGCTTCATAAAATAATCATAAAATCATCAATATGATCTTCAAGTCATGAATCTATCCACTAACCATAATTGCAGAGGTGAATTTGCAATAGAGAAGAGGCAAGGCTTAAGAGGTCGTTGGTCTTACTCAATCATGGTTTTGGAGCCTAGGCGTCATTATTCAAGCCTAAGAGACAAAAACCAAGATTTTGGAGCAGATCTGGTCAATTTTACACGTGCGATAGGAGTGCTACAGGAGAAACAAAGCAACTACAAGAAGGGGAAAATTTGCTACATGAGAAGACATTATGCTACAGGAAAGTCTAGAGAGCTATAAAAAGGCTTATTTTGAGAAATTTTACCTCAGATTTGAAGAGGGACATCTAAGAGAAGGATTGGGAGTATTGGTTTGCCAAACTTTCGAAAACCACAGTCAGAAATCATGGGGGGGGAGTAGTTCCAATTGAAGAGAGTCCACAGACTCATCAACGATGCTAATTATCACATATGATGTGGAGAATATTTGAAAACTTGTATCATGGGAAAACATTGTGGACATTAACAAGAAGACTTTTCTTAAGACACAAGCACAAGCATAATTAGAACTTGGAGGAAAGGATGGATATACATAAGAAGGAGTTGGAGAATAAGAGGAAGAGGATGGAGCAAGAGAAGATGTGCCAAAATTCCTTCTTAAGTATCTTGGAATGTTGAGGAGGCCACCAAGACCATGAATGAGGCACAATTAGGTCACTAAGTTGCTCAAAGGATGAGCAACACTTTCAACGGGGGATATGATGGGCCTCCAAATTAGACATAAATTAAGGCCCCTTTGACCATCCTTCAACACATTAAACCTCTCTTTTTGCATTAGATGACATATTTTTAGCTTTAATATGTTCATTAGGAAGGTTTAGATATAATTGTGTATTTGTGCCTAATACTATTTATTTTTGCAGAATATTCTGAGAATATTGGGCAGATTATGAAGATTTGGAGGAAGAGATAATCTAGGGAATTTATCCTTGCTACAAGCGGATCAAGATTGGATAATAAATGAACAAGATATTATGAAATTATTGGATAGATTCTGGAGCTCTAGTGATTGCGAAAATATAAGAATGTGTTCACTGTCATTTAATGTAGATTCTTAGTCTTAAGAACCAGATCCACTACTTGAGGGATTTTGGAGGGGAAAGTTTCCTATTTCAAAGAGAATTCTTCCCCATCAATTTCCCTCAAATAGTGGATCTCATTCCCAACACTAGGAATATGCATTAAATGACAGTGAACACATTCCTAGATTTTCTCAATCACTGGAGCTCCAAAATTTGTCCAATAATTTCATAAGATATTGTTCATTTATTATCCAATCTCTATCCTCCTGTAGCAGGGAGCAAGTCCCTAGATTATCTCCTCCTCAAATCCTCATAATCTGCCCAATATTCACAATATTCTACAAAAATAAATAATATTAGGCACAAATATGAAATTATCTCTAAATCTTCTTAATGAACATATTAAAGCTAAAAATATGTCATCTAATGCAAAAAGTGAGGTTTAATGTGCTAAAGGATGGTCAGATGGGCCTTAATTTATGTCTAATTTGGAGGCCCATCACTATGGAAAGTTGTCTTTCTATGATCAATGAGCTACTCAAGGTCGCAATTTTGCAGCCACCGAAAGTTGTCTTTTTTTTATCTACGAGCTAATGAAAGTCATAATTATGTAGCTATGCCTTTTTGCAATCCACTAGCTATTGAAAGTTGTCATTCTAAAGTACCGAAATTATTCATTCTATGATCTGTGAGCTACTGAGAGTCATCATTCTATAGCTACAAAAAATGATATTTTGGTGATATTGAGCTCTCAAAAGACATCATTCTATCACCACTGATAGTTGTCTTTCTATTATCTGCAAGCTATTGAAAGTTGTCATTTTGCAACTACCGAAAGTTGTGATTCCTCAACTACCAAAATTTAGATTTTTGTGATATGTAAGCTAACAAAAGTCATCATTCTGCAGCTACCAAAGTGGTATTTCTTTGATCTATGAACTACCAAAATTCATCATTCTGCAATTATGAAAAGTTATCTTTCCATGATCCGCGAGCTACCAGAAGTCATTATTCTAACTCAACTAAACTCAAAAACATCTCTATTCTAGAAATAGAGATCAGTTAACTAACAAACGCTAGAGTTTAACTCCACTAGATAGTTAATTTTAGTCGTCAACTAGTCCATAACTCATTACAGGTCATCTAACTCGAATTAACTCACTATAACTCAGTAATATGCCACATCACACATGTTAACTAAAAACTAACTCAAGCAACTATGAGATTGAATTTGAATTGGAACATTTAACTAAGGCACAAGTCAAAAAATCCATTCTTTGCTACATTTCAATAGCCTTAGTGACAACAAAATTGTAGTTTTTACGAATTTTCTAGACAACAACATTATGTGATGTTTGATGACAACCATGGTCGCAGATTTTAAGTTTTCGATTCCCGTTATTAAAAATAAAAAATAAAAAATAAAAAATAAAAAAATAATGTTTTTCATCATTTAAATAATATGTACACCATTTGGATATTATGACATCTTATGGAGTTCTATTTTAACATTTAGGGAGGAGTAAACAAGCGAATAGAAAAATGTGAAGTATTTACAAATTAAAGAATAAAATTACATGTGGGAACAAATGATTTACAAATTGCAGGAAGCCTAGTAGTTATATTTATATTAATTAATAAAATTGCAATATTTTAACTATGAATGAAAATGGTCCCCAAATTGAGGATAAAGTTTAAACTTTTAAGCTTTCAAAAGTTTGTTTTTATAAAAAATGAGGTAAATTTATGGAAATTTTTCATATAAATGTACATATACCATAACTTTTTACACACTTAGTTTATTTTTACAACACTCGCACTTAAATTTATAAAATATAATAAATATATATTATAAATAATAATATATATATTCATTAAATTGAAATTATATATATATATAATATAATTATATATATATATCGTTCCGTGTCTTGTCAGTGCAGGGATGCATTTATCACCTTAATGGCATTCACTCTGAGGGATTGGCAGTGCCTTAGGCTTTCTCCCTCGTCTATCCACTACTCCAAAGATCACGATGGTGGAAAGCTCCTCTCAGCTTGGGATTTATGGCCCTTCAATTCATTATACACACGTCCACCTAAAGGAAATATTGACTTACCACAGAGAATGTTAAGAACACCAAAAGTGGGGTCATCAAAGGGCGGAAGCGTCAATTGCAAACAACTGAGGGAAATAAAAGACAGAGAGGTTGGTTACAGTGTTCCTTGGAAGCTACTAAGGTGAGGGAGTGTGGTAGACCATGCAAGGGAAGCAAAGGCAAAGGCAAGACACCTCTCTCCCATTGGAATAGCCAGGGAACTAATTAATTCAATGAGAGTATCCCCCATCATTATTGATTCTTAGTTGCAGACCTGGGGTCCCAAGAGATTGACATCATTGGTGACAATGCACGGGATCTCCAAAATTTACTAAGCTTCCACCTATGAGACTAGGAAGATGCCACTATGGTGTTGGAGGGATGTATTTTGGATTTGAAATTTCATCTTCACTGTGCACAAGCAACTTTGTGAGGCATTGTTGGTGCCTTGGGCTTTCAACTCCGGCATACTTCCTCGTCTACAATTAGCTCCTGTTTCAAAGCCTCAGGTATTCTACCTTGCATGCTACCAGAACCTATCAACAACATCCTCGAAGCACTAAAGGCCACACCTCTTCTAGGCGTCAACGATAGCGCGGTACCATGGAGAACATTCCAATGGAGCTCGAAACGTATGGTTGCAAGGGCACAAATACTAGAGGCCAAGGCAGTGTCACCCATCCTCAACTAGCATTCCACCAACAACTAGTGGGGCACTCTTTGCCAACAATGCACCATGCGCCAGTTGGGCACCCTTTGCTAACTAAGCACCCTCTTCCCGATGTCAACGATTACTACCAACCAACATCATTGATTTTGGAAGAACCCCAGTAAGTAGTTCTTAGCAACCAACCTCCAGAGCTCAAGCTTGACATGTCGAACCCCAGTAAGTAGTTCTTAGCATCATTCAAGCTTCTCATGCGGTCAGGTCATTTTTGAGCTTCTTCCCTTCTATTTTTTTACGTCATTTTGATGCGATAAACCTTTCAGGAGATCATCTAGTTTCCCTCACAAGGTCTTGCTACAGTTTTATGATTGTCAATCTCTTATGCTTCTGGTTCGATCTTGTATCTAGTCAGTTAAGTCCCAAAGCATGTAATCTTTGTACATTTTTTTGTAATACAATGACTTCTAGCTTATAT
>APFE030991128.1:0-10412 GCA_000404065.3 Pinus taeda
ATTTGATTTATTTTACTAATTAATATAATTAATTAATTTAAATTAAATAATTAATTTGTTTTAATTTGTTTTAATTAATTAACCGTACCTTTGAAAGACCTTTTCGAAGATCTTATGCTTCCACGCGTCTGGGGGGGTGTATTTGTCTGATGAGGGTAAGCCAATTTCCACTGATTTCACTCCCATTTTCCCTGTTGAGGTTTTGCGGAACTTTCATAATTTCAATGGCCTCTCTGATTTTTCTTTTGTGATAGTTGTCCTCTCTTGCAATCACCTTGGCGTCTTCTAAACACATCTGATGCCTGGTCTTGGACGAGTGCTCTGCGAGGGCTGATGTACGGGATCTCTCATTCTTAATGTCAGCTGCGTGCTCTTTTAGTCTTGTTTTCAGAGATCTGCTTGTTTCCCCAATATAACTCTTGCCACATGAGCAATCAATCTTGTACACTCCTTTGAGTTGTTGACGATCAATTTTATCCTTAACTGACCTCATCATCTGTCTTATCGTTCCACAAGTTGTAAATTGGGTGTTTATGTTCTTCTTTTTAAAAAATTTTGCAATCTTATCGGTAGTCCCTTGGATGAATGGAAGGTAAACTTTCCCTTAATTCTCTTTCTTATCTCCAGGGGAACGTTTCTTAATAAATTTATTCTGCCAAGTGCTTTTGTGAAAATGTCGGAGATCTGATCTTCGGAAGGACAGTAAACTGGCTTGAGGACATCTTTGGAATTGAGAGATCTGATATGATGATACTTGGTGTGCACATGCTTTGTCTTTGAATGAAAAACTGAGTTATTGGCAAGTTTGATGGTTGACTGGCTGTCAATGAATAATGATGTAGCTTCAGCCTGAAAAATTCCCAAGTCCTGCAAAATTCGGCGCAACCAAACAATTTCACGTCCTGCTTCCCATGCTGAAATGTACTCTGCTTTAGCTGAAGAAGTGGCCACTATAGCTTGCTTCTTATAACTCCAAGATACTGCTGCTTACCCCATGTTCATTAAATAACCTGATGTTGATGCTCGATCATCAATACTTCTAGCAAAGTCGGCATCAGAATATCCACCAAGTACAAAATTTTTATTCTTTGTGTAAAGAAGACCAAAATCTTTTGTTCCTTGGATATGTTAGTGTCAGTCTTTGCAGCCTTCCTCCAGTGATCAAACATGCTCTTACAAAATGATTTTAAGGTGTCAAGGTCAAATTTTGTCATTTCAGTGAGCCTTCAAGCAAAATTTGGTCACTAGGTATTAGGTCTAGGGTTTGTTTTCGCCCTTGTCAAAGTTGTCCAAATGACGTTCCATGTCACCATTCAACTGAGTGTACCATCATTCAAAGGGTTGTCATCATCATGTCAAGTTCCACTAGGTCATTTTACACCTTGTTCATGCTTCAGTTGTGCCTCGGTAAAGTTCATTTCCCTCTCCTAAGGTTTTGAAGCTAATTTCTCTTGGATGGTCAAATCATCAGTAAAACTTGTATCTTGATGTTGATACACCTTCCCCTATCCATAATGTACCTTATTAAACACTTCCCATTACTAAAATCCCCCAAATTCCTCATTTTCGCACAAACCCTAGTTTCTTGCTACAACTTGGCAATTTTCTAGGTTAGGCCTATGTTTTTCCCTTTTGGACTCCTTCCCCTCACTCAATTTCTGAAATTCCACTTCCCCCTACTTCCTAACATCCCTTCCTACTTCTCAAAATTTCCTCAAGAATTTAGAAGCCCCCTATCCACTCTATTTCACTTCATTTCGACAAATCCCTTGTTCCACACATCGGGGTAGGTTTTACTCAAATGATGTTTTTGAGCAATAAAAGCTAAATTTGGAAAAACGGAGAGAGGTTTTTGTCCAACATAGGCCAAGGAAAAAAAAATCCTTCACTTTTTACATAGGTGTCATGGTTTTAGATAAATGTCAAAAATACCATTGCCTCAGGAGAATTGAATGCACCTCTGAAGTGACCTTGGGAAAATCACGTTTTCTCCTAGCTTGGTTGGCCACATGACTTTCTTTATGAGTCAAATGATAACTAGACACCAAGATCTTTCCAATGAGCTATCATGAGGTCAATTTGGAGTTGAGGAACACCTTCCAAAGTGGACTGCAACAGCACTCTGCCTTGAGGCAACCTCATTTGGCACATTTTGACCAGTCTTGGGAGCTTTCGTTTTTGACAAGGTAAATTAACTCCAAATTAACAAATTCGAATCAGGTTGGAAACTAGACTCAAATACATTTCCAACTAGCTATCCTGTGCCTGATTGCGACACCGGGAAGGCCTCCAAAAGTCTCCTGCAAAAAGGTGCCACGCACAGGCTCTATGCGCCGCGCCTCAAGCCCAGTGCGCCACACCAGTTGCCCAATGCGCCGCGCCACCAAAAACTTCACAAACTTGCTCCAAATCACTCAAAATGCGTGGTTCTTCACTTGTACAAGTAATATGGGTTCCCATCATTGCTTTTCATCCAAGATTAGTGCTTGTTAGATGGTGGTTGTCTTATGGTGTTGGATAGAAAAATCAAACCCTGCCAAAGAAAACGCTGTTAGGGTTTTTTATTAATTGTTTGGCTGCCAAGTTACTAATCCCACCTCACATTCCCTTGCTCCATTTTTTTCCTTGATTTCCCTATTTCCTAAATTCACCCACTCTTATATTCATTAGTTTCATATCCCATACCCCCAATTCCTATTTTACAAAGTCGCAAACCCAAACCCTAGTCCATATACTATACCCTATCCCAACATTCCCTCATATCCCAAGTTACTCATTCCTAAGTCCCACTATCCCTATCCCTAAATTCATTGCATTCCTTATCATTCATGTCAGTTTTAAAATTCCCAAAACCTCAAATTTTCTAAACAGCCAAGTAACCGTCTATTGTTCCTACATTTGTCAAAATTCCAAAGGGAAAACATCACTTGACAAGACCCCACTGTCCACACCGCCCTATTTCCCACAGTCCCTCCCACATTTGGAAATTGCACCAAACTCTCATTCTTCATCTCATTGAAAGCCAAACAGACTTTGAAACACCATGAAGGTGGACAGACAGTGACTTTACAACTGAAATTGCATGCATCAGGAGGACACTAGAACGGCGTAAAAGGAAAGATCGGCTCCGAATCTTGGCCGAATCTTCTTTGGCTGAGCATGGCACTTTATGAGGCACATCCAGCCCAAATTTCAAGGAATTTGGAGCAAATTTTGTCAATTTTTATTTTTTTGGCTTTAAAAACAGGGTTTTCCACCCTGTGCGTAGCGCCACTTTGCGTGCGGTTATAATTGGGAGGTCTCCAGGAGGAAAACTTTACATTTTTGGATTTATCGTCAAAATTTATGTATGCTCATGGATTACCTAAGGATTTCATCAAGTTCTGGTTGCCTAAAGGGTCAAAAACACCCTAAAAATTACCTCACTGCCCCTATTTTGACACACAGAAAGCAGTCTTGGGAGATTGAGGTTTTGGAGGGGCAAATGACATCCAAATCTAGAAATTCCACTTGGGTTGGAAATTAGACAGGTAGAGATTTCCAACAAGTACACTTGGGATCAATTTGGACTTCAGGAAGTGCCTCAAACTCAGCCTCAAAGTGGCACAACGCACACAGATTTTGGCGCGACGCACAGAGGATTTTTGCCCAATTTTTCACCTTCCAACTCAGAAATTCGGCCAGTTTGACTAGTTTTGCTTCTTGATGTAATTTTTTATCTATATTGATGTAATTGGATGAACATGATGTAATTTTTGCACTTATTTAATAGTTCTAGATGATTCATTCACTAACAAGTGAAAATTTAGTGCATGAATCAGTTTCCTAACATATAGAGGCAAGTTGTTTTGACTGCCTAGATTTCAGTGCTTGGTTTAGAATTGGTTGAAACAACTCCTAGAATGATGAGCTCGACCCCTAGAGGCAAGGGAATGATTTGGGCTAGTCTATTCATGTATTCTCTAAGTCATTTTCAGGGTTGGACACTTGGGATTGCTTTGGCATACTATTGTACATATTTTCTCTCCATTTTTTGGCTAAGGAAAGACCAGGGTTTTGCAGCATTGTTTGGGATCCATGTGGCTTTATGTTTTGATGGTGTGCTTCTTTCAGTAATTGTAAGTTGTTATGTGTATCATTTTCCTTCTCTCATCTTCTGCAATTGAACAAATGAAGTGTTAAGGTAGAATCCATAGATTGTTATGCCTTTGCCTTTAAGTTTGTTTGATTTTCCATGTTTTCATTTGTTTAAGGAGAATCCTTGAAAGCTTCTTGCTCTCCTTAGCTCCTCACCAGTCTGATCTACCCATTCATTCCCTTTAAAAGCATCAAGATGATTGCCTACCTTGCCCCAAATAGACCTCTGCAAAAACTGTGCCTCATCCCCAAGCCCAAATTTGCCTTTCCCTGTTTCAACACAAAAACTCCTAAAAACTTAAATCAAACCCTTGTACTTCATACCTAGCCTAAAATTAGGTTCTATTTCAGTCATCTGAAACCTCATCGATCATATTTTTCTGAGATTGACCCGGAGAGAGCCCTCTCCTGCCCTCGTAGGGCTAGCTACGAGGCTGAGCGTGGTTTGATGTGGACCTAGAACCTTGCCTTTACAGTCTGAGACAAATCTAGGCTCTAACAGGATATATAGAAGAACTCTTTTGGCTGCATTCCAATGGTTTTCTCATGGTTCCTGCATAAAACGTGAAAGAATACTGATTGCATAAGATATATCGGGATGAGTATTTATCAAATAAATCAAGCTGCCAATCAACTATCTGTAAGTGGTACTGTCCACCTTCCCCCCCTTCAAATTTTGAAAGTTTCAAGTTTTGCTCCATGGGGGTGAGAACGGGCTTGCAATCCTTCATGCCAAATCGCTGAAGAACCTTTGCTTTGGCTTTGACCTCGACTTTGTGCTACTTGATTCTAATTGCCTCTGCCTCTGCCTTGAGAACTGTCTGTTGATGATTTACTAGTGCTGGCCTCTGTGAGAAAAACATCTTCACCAACTTTCTTCTTATTTCCAAAGGTTTTATCATGTTGAGTCAACATTTCACAAAGCTCATCAAACTTTAGTTTCTCTAATTTCCCAGTTAATTGTAGAGTCTCCAAAAAATGTGTGTAGGAAGAAGGAAGTCCAGCAATTACAATTGTTACCATAAAATTATCATCTATTGCTGGAAAACCAACATTAATTATTTCCTACCCAATATTCTTAAGTCTTGAGATATATTCAAGAACATCACCTCCTTCAGTCAATTTTTTTTGTAACAATTTTAATTGTAGATCAACTTTCTTTGATTCAGGCTGAGTATCAAAGAGGTCTTTAAAGGTTTTCAAAGCAGACCATGCATCTGTAGCATTTTCTTTATAGATGTACATTTCATCATTCACAAAAGATTTAATAAGAGCTAAGGCTTTGGCATTCTTAACTTCCCATTTTGCTAGTGCAGCTACATCTATGGGTTTATTCGGCTTAACATCTCCATCACATATACCCTGCCATAATTCATTGTAAATGAGAGTGCTTTCGATGAGACGGTGCCATGTTTTATAAGATTTTGTGCCTTCAAGTTTGTCAGAATCAGAAAACAAATTAATCAACTTAGACATTGTAGCGTTGAAGCTTCACACCAAGAATCAGAACAAAAATGTCAAGATGGGCAACACAACATGCAACACACCATGCAAAAAACACGATCTATCGGGGCTTGGCCTTGACCCTCGTATAGTTGTTGAAGCAGGAGAAAAATGACTGAGCTTTATACTTGGCTCTAGTCAATTTCTCAAAAATTACAAGGTAACTTTCAAAATTTGATTTATGATTCTCTTGCAAAACTTGGTAAAAAAAATTGCTACCCCCCCTCAAAGTAAAATTACTTTGAGTTACAATGCCACACTTATCTCTCCAAAAACAAATTACAAATAAAATCTCCTTATTACTCCAAAAAATTTACTGCCCTAGACATTTACAAATAACCCCTCACACCTTATTTCTCCAAAAATATTATTTTACAAATAAAAGGCAATTCCTTATCTCTCTTACAAATTACAAAATATATAAAAAAAAACCTTATTTCTCCAAAAGTATTTTATCCCTCCATTATCTTTACAAATAAACTTTCCAAAACTTTTCTCCATATACCTTCATTGAAAATCCATTTAAGTAACGTGCTTTTTTATAACCATGAACTTTTTATGTGCAAATAATATGCATGTGCATTTAAATGAATAGCTTCATGATTTAATATCAAAACTCTATGTTAGGCATACATGGGCAGCGATATAATCTGAAGGATAAACCATGAGAATACCTTTTTTATTAACAAGTGATATACATTTATAGTACATATTGTGACCATTGGGTTCTGCATCCCAAGGTCTCGTGGACTCCTTTTGTCTATTCGGCTTCCACACTAACTTATTGAGGATTAGGTGTCCAACATTCCCCCCCTTAATCCGAAGTGTTATGTATGAGCCCAAGAAGAGAGCTGTAATACAAAATGTGCAAAAATGCATGGCAAAACTAGGCTGAATGTGCTCTCTGAAATGTTGGCATAAAGGGTGGTGGTTTAAGGATGACCACCAACACTGGAATGCTCAGTGAAATTCCTGGAACTCTTTCAAAACTAGCAAGAAGCTGAAGTCTTCTGCTAGAGGAAGTGCTCATATTGTTTTGAAGAGGGAAACCTTCAACCATGAAAGGGAAGTCTCAACCTGTGATGGTTTAAGGATGACCAACAACTCTGGAATGCTTAATGCAATTCTTAGAACTCTTCCAAATCTGGCAAGAAGATGAAGTCTTCTACTAGAGGAAGTGTCCTTAATTTCGTTCTTGGAATTCTTCTGAAACTGCCAAGAAGCTGAAGTCTTCTGCTAGAGGAAGTGTCCCAGATTACCAACTGAAGGCATTCTTAGGGGCATCTTTGTTTCTAGCTACAACTCTAAATCTGGTATGGTAGGTTGTGGCTCAGGCTCGCTTGATGTGACTTTGAAGCTTGTAGATGACCATCATTTCCCCCCTGTCAGATAAAAGGTTAGATGATGGAGAAAAATCAACTGCAAGACTATTCAATACTCTGGAATAAGTTCTGACATGTGATTGGAATATTTTCTTGGTTGTTGATGCCCATTGCCAAGAAGCGATCCATCCAAGACAAACCTTTGTTCTTGCAGGACGTTTGTTTCTGAAGCATCTGTTTGAAGAATGACTAGTTTTATGATAGTGCTTACATGGATGAATATCAAAACAGTGATCTTTCAGATGGCCAACTCGGTCACAGTGTTGGCATTTCACAATCTGTTGTTGTTGTTGTGGAAGAGGAGTAGAATCTGGAACAGCTGGAGGTGAATTGTCATGAATCAATCCAACACTCTAAAACTGAATGGGCTTTGAGTAGTCTGGAATATGAAAGGACAAGTCCTTGTCATATCCAAGACCAGTTTTGTGCTTGTTGTGGACAAGTTGTTCCCAAGGTCTAATGATGGGCTTGGAAATTGCAGACTGAGTTTCTACATCTGCATGTACAACTGCTGCTTTATTGGGTACTAAATTTGAACCAACTATAGCATTATTGTCTTGCTTCTGATGGGTTGCAGTCTCAATGTTCTGAACATAAACATGTTTAGAATGATGTCTATTTTAATGTAGCTCTTCTTGCTATAGGTGTGATTCAAGCTGCAAAAAATCAATCTTTTCCTGTGCATTATGAAGGCAGGTCTGACTGTCACAGGGAGTGTCTTTGCTGACATTTACGATCCCACCAATAGTGGAATGTATTAGTGTATTCATTAACTCTAATGCATCATAAAATCTAGCCATTTTCCAAAGGTTTAAATTCTTGAATCCAAATGTACTCTCAAAACCAAATAAACAATTGCTAACTTTCTTAAAAATAAGATGTATTTGAATGTTACAGAAAGACTGGCACAAACACCAAATGTAAGAGTGGTGTAATATCCAAATATCAATAGCAAAATGCGCTGCAGTGATGGATGTTTGAAATGGATCTCTTACGATTTTAAAACTTGTTGACTTTCATCTAAGACTTGAGAAATTGAGGATTTCATCGGTGGTCGGCTTGATCACATCATTGATGATATCCTGGGGTGTAAAATCAATATTCTTCACATTACCCTGGTTGAGTCTTTTATCCGCATTGCAAAATTGATGCACCCTTGCAATTCTCTTTTACCAAGAAAATTGTTGAGCACTTATAGTTAAAACATAGAAAATCTTTTATCCTTATCGCACTGTTAAATGCACTCATGTAACATATACCTTAATATTGCTATGATAGTTGGTCTTTATCTATGCCACTATTAGATTATTAGTTTTATATCATTCATGTATTAAACTTCAAACATGTAAAACAAACCCCAATACATTGGTTCTTGTCCAAATGCTAGAGATTCTGACACACTTGGGCCAAGTAAAAACAATGTTTGCTGATTTCTATGAAATAACGTCTAATTAATCAATTTGACCAATAGACCATAGACAGTCTTCTGGCAACAAGGTAGATCCTTGCATGCTGCTGATAATCGTAGATATCAAAGTCATAATCTGCATCAACTAGCATTCCATAAACAAACAGTTCATCAAGTTCATTAATGTCTGCAGTCTTAAAAGCAAGCCTTTGAGTTGTTCCCTTTGAATCTCTCTGATATAATTCCGTTGAATATGTAGACATCTCTCCAGAACCTGCAGTTGCAATGTGTATACGAACAACAAGAATGGCATTTCCTAGGCATATTTCACCAAAGGTCTCAGAAGATAGAAGTCTTGATTTCAGAGAAAAAGAATGCATAAATACCCAGATTTTCTACCCATTGATCCTTAACTGCATTTTAAGTCCAAGTCATGAAGCTTCAGGCACTGTGACTGCCCAAATGAGGCCGCTTTGGGGCTGGCTCCAATTCTGTCTATCACCTAAGAGACTTACCGTCATTTGTAAGTGGCAAGTATGTAGTTTTATTTGATCCACAAGGAAAATATCTACCAAATGTCTCTGTCGAAAACCCAGGGAAGCGTATTAAATATGTCAATTCTGTAGCTATTTCCCTCTACAAAGAAATGAGACTTTGAATGCGTGAATGTGAATGGAGAGAAGCACCGAATGCGTTGATTTTCGAAAAGGTAACATACACATTCATACACAGGAGTCATTCAGATGTACCCAATCAATGTGATTTCATTGAATTGTGGTTTTTGTAAAGGGCGAATCTCGTTTCTCAATCGAAATTTCAACAGGGACTGCTATATTTTCAGTTTCTGGTCATAGGCATAAGAAGGGAAGAGTTGGTTCCATGTTTCCTCCAACAACCACAATCTGTACATAATGTTATTTCACAAACCAGGGAATAGGAGATTCGAAGGTTTCAAGTGTGTGGATGGATGGCAACCGTGGGATGAGAATCAAAACTAACTTCCTTGTGCTGCAAGTTTTGTGCCATTACAGTCAATGGGAGGGCACTGCTTCCACATATCTACAAAGCATAATGCCCTCGCATAAAGCATGGAAATATTTCAGAGCTGTCGGATGGGAAGAGCTTTCACTTGATCCATATAAATGAGTATTGTATGTCCGTTTGCAAAGGCATTAAGCAAAGATGAGGACCACTATGGAGAAAATTTCTAGGAAGATATATATAGGCAGTACAAATATAAGATGCAACATGTAATATGACCAACTAGATATGGATGTGGAGTATGTGTACACTGGCTGTATATCAGTGCAGACTTCGAGCAGTTGTATATCGTGTAGAGTATGGGATAAACCCCACAACCATAGTCAACGCAGCAGAGAGGTAATACAAGCCCATTCAAAACAGTAACACACCAACAGCCACACCAGCATATCTCCTCGCTTCGACCAACATTTTGTCTGAAGAATCCATGCCTCGCAGAACTAGCGCTGGAACCAATAAGGGAATCTCTGGTTGGTATCTGGCAGGTCGGAATATATGGAATATGGCAGACAATGGTTATGCGCAGAAGCCACACAGTGGGTAACACAGAGCGCAGAATGGTGTTATTCTGATTGAGGACAAGCAGGAGAGTAACGCTTATTTATACAATAATGGCAAAAATTTGATGCATTTCATGTTGAAAATGCAACAGGATGATGGAGCTTAGTGAAAAGAAGTCGCCTTCACTAAGTGGGCCCGGAGGCTATTTTTGGCGCAAAGTCTATTTTTAGACATATGGATCATGGTCTATGAGTTGCAGGATGCTATTTATGGATGATTGATCATGTTGGTAAAAATAGATGGACCTCTATTTTTAGACATATGGGCGGAGTTTATTTTTAGACTGCCAGTCTAAAAAGTCGAATATTATTAGCCCTTAATAATATTTGGACTATAAACATTATCTTATGCTCTTGGAGCACTTCAGTTCGAGCTACGGA
>APFE030991132.1:0-17081 GCA_000404065.3 Pinus taeda
TGTATTGTTGCTCTTACTCCTGTCAGGATAAATTTTTCCTCTTCCTCTATTACCACCCACATATATGGGATATTTTAGGAACTGAGGTTCTTTATCAGTAGAAGGATCTAGTGAAAGGATGGGGAAAGCAAGTTCACTATATTTTCGACCGAGAACATGACCTATTACAATAATGTTTCTTTTATTGGGATGATAGTTATAAAAATAAAGATTACTTGTCTTTTGTCTACTCTCATGGAAAATATGATCTGGAGGGGCTAATTCAAAGCCCTAGAGTAAAATTAGAACAACTCCTACATTTAAAGCCCTTTCTTGCCATGAGCAAGAATTGTTTCACAATACTGCATATCATAGGGGATCGTTAACAACTCTTCAAAATATGTATTGGAAGCAAGGACTTGGAACCTCAATATCCCGGTATTTTTGGCCAAGTGACATTGGCACATACAAACGTCGCCATTGCTTTCTTCTGGTGCGATTTTCATAACACTGCTGTGCATAAATGGGATATTCAGTCGAAATGCATGTTTGAGTTATGAAGTATGTATTTTTCATGACCAGGATGGAAATTAACCGAGTCATCTTTCTTCTCCCATTATCAAGTCTTTCTATTGCAATGGTTCAATTATTGGCTTCCAAATATTTTGGGGTGAAGAGTAGGTAGCTATCAAGTTACCTGTCAAACAATGTCTGCTACTGAATAATTATTTCAAACCAAACCTAAAAGAAGAAATCGGAAGTCTCACACTAGGAGACGAATGAAGGGGACGAATAGCTAATTAATTCCTGAACACAGAAAACACTTTATTATTTTGTTTAATTGTTTCTGTGGGAGAAAACAACCTACCTATTCTTTATTCCTTCATCAAATGATAAATTACTACAATATAAGGAGATATATGATTGGAACAATGTAAGATCCAATATTTAAGAATCATATCTAAGATGATTGGAAAAGCTGAAATAAGACCAAATATGATTTTTTCGTTATGGGAAAATCCATAACTTTCGGAGATCAAATTGATCATGAGTTCCCAACCATGGGGTGGATGAAACCCAATACATAGATCAGTTGCTAAAATAATTAGAAAAGCTTCAATTATCGCTCAGGGACTATAGAAGAATTCTTGGATCCAAGAATGATAATTAGCAAGTTTATTCTTACAGAAGTATAAAGCCACTATTTGAATTGTACGAAAGTCTGAGGCATAAAATCAGTAATATAATCCAAAATTTATGACAACCTTCTCTGTGTCTAAGGACTGATATTCCTAATGTCATCTTCACATTCTTTGTGATTTTTATTCTCCGTATTTCAAAGCTGAGATCTCTGAATACTTTCCTGCGTTGAGATCCAAAATCACTCAGGCTAATTTCCATTTATAGGGCATAAATCTCTAAGGTACTTCTCTGTGGAATAAGAGAATATCATATGTGATTTATCTTTGTGCCATTGGGCCACATTCCTATGAAAAAAGAGAACTCAATTCTTTGTTGCCATTTCTAGTTTATAATATTGTGCAAAACAAAGTAAGGATCTTTGTCTCTATGTGAGATTTGAGGGTTATTCATCTCAGTAATATAAGAGAAAGTGTATGGTATCTCTAAAACAATGTGAAGTTTATGGATTTTGTAATGAAAGGTTTATGGAACCTAAATATTATGACTCTTGTGATACAAATCCAAAGATGTGGAGTACTTTATCACCATGTCTAAGGCTATACACAATAGTAAAATTGTATTTGTGGGCATATGAAGCTCTCTCCTCTATGATATTCATCTTAACTCTTCTCGAAGGTGGGGATACATATCTAGAATTCGACCTGATATTTGTTTGAATATGAAAGATTGAAAGGGAAGTGATCTAAGCTAAATCTGGAATTTGTCACATATGATACCTATTGTCAAACATTATATGAGGTCAAATAGAATTATCAAATGATGAAGAAATCTTGTATCAAGTCTATTAACCTCAACATTGATAAGTAAAATCATCTAAAGTATTCATTGAATCTGATCAAACATATCATGACCCTTGCAAACTAGAAGTGACATATATGTCTTAGGCTCTATGAAAAACAATATATCAACACCTTAATGCATTATATATACTAATGAAAAGAAATATTTACCGTAAGTGTAACTTTCATTGAAAAGAGGTTGAGCTCCTCTTCAATGTCGAGTAGAAAAACTATAATGTTACAAGATAAGGATATTGAAGTAATAGTTGATTCCAAAGTCTCTTAAATATTGAGATATACCATGATGAAATACAATGATTGCTTGGTTTGATAATTTCAAGATTAACCGTCAATTAAATCAATGGCATAAGAAATATAGGGTATTGGCATTTGGGTACTTGTAGATTAAGAGTATGGGGTTTAAAAAACCCTAGCAAGTTGAGAAGAAGCTAAAAGGAAAAGGTCTTGATAATTCAATTATGTTGATCTATAAACCCTAGCAAAGGTTTGAACAAGAAATTTCTAAGGTTTGTACCCTCGGATTGAGTCCTTTCGCTAAAAGAAGTAGAAAACTTAACCTTTGTGTGATGATGTGGATGAAGTTGTATTACTAGTTGGATGCTAAAGGAAGTTGATAAAGTTGCAGATGTATGCAAGAAGCTCATAGAGTAAGAGGGGGTTGAATATTCTCAAAAGATAAGTATTCTATACCTTTTCTCTTTGATTAAGATTGCTTTTATCGTCTTTAAGTTTTGGGTAGTCTTGTCTATGTATTATCTTCTTGGTTATAATTTTTCTCCCATATCCTCCTAGTAAGGATAGTAGGAAAATAACTAAGATGACTTAGAATTTGAATGAATGAAGCATAGCCAAGAGGAATTTCTAGATGCAGTCTAGAAAAAGAACCAAGGACCTAGAAAACTTAGAGTAATCCTTTTTTTAGTATAGAATCCAACAAATGACAGCATTAAAGCAAGAAGGTTGTCCTAGTAAGAGGGACAAGAACATGTTAACACAATTGCCTATGTTAGAAGAGTTACTCTATAATTTTGAAGGAGCCTCATGATTAAAGAAGAACTTGTACTTTGGGAAAGAAGGACTCATGATTCAAAGGAAGAAATTTTGACTTCAGGGGGAGTTGGAAGTAGAATTTGACATGAAGGATCTTACACTACTGTTAGAAATTAAATAATAGAGCAATGGAAAACAAATATTGTGAATCACAGACACAAAAAAACATAAAATAAGAGAGACACATATATACATGGTTCACCCAATTTGGCCTACGTCCACTAAGAAAGAGTTGGGCCTTCCTTTTATATTATCCAACAAAATGAAGAGATAAAAGCTATAACAAATCCATTGTAATTTCCTCTTTGCTCTTACAGAACCTCCTCTCTCTTTCTCACACTGAATAATAATACATAGCCAAAATACAATTCCCTCATATAAAATGAGGGTTTCCTTCTAGGGAAAAAAATCCTAGATTAGCATAACTTCTACCATAAAAATTTTCGCCTAATGAACAACGCAGTTTGACTACGAAATTACAATATTTTATAAGGTAATTTTTCATCTATTTTTTTCTTTGGGGGCAATGCTCCTGAACCTATGCAAGAGGAGGGGGGGGCGCTCATAAAATCATCGTCGCCACCCCTGTACCCCTCTAATGGTGATCCTATGGGCGACATTTCCACCCCATTAAGAATTGGATCCAACACGACTAAAACAAGACCTCTGAATCAAGAAGATAATCAAACTCCATAGCCAATGACTACAACTTTAGACTTGATAAAATTGGGTTGGCACTGCTAATAATCAATAGATATACTACTGATGATTGGGATCTAGTATGTTTTCTTGGAAGAGCATGAAGCAATATTTTGTTGCACTGAATAAGTCGAATATTTGATAGTTTGTACAATTAGTGATGAAGCACCTTTTCTTTGTAAAATGTTCGATGGACTATTTGATGGTGTGTTGGATTTGATCATGATACTCTATATGAATATTGTCAGAGAAAAAATAAGGTCGAAGTACATTAGGATTCATAAAATGATCGAGTCATGAAGCTACAATATATCTCCACAAATGAATAGATAGTCAATGTATTGATGGAGTACCTTCCTAAGGAAAAGGATGAGTATTTCGAGACAAGCTTGGGCTTGTGGATATCTCCTCCTTGGTTAAGAGGGAGTGAGAATGGACACCTTTGTTCTCCAGGTGTCATGTACTATGGCTTGGACTAACAGCCATAATTCCAGGACATGAACACAAGTAGGGAGAAGGGTGGATTGGATAAGGATTAGGGACTGACATTCTTGAGATCTATATTATGACCAAGACTACAATTGTAAGTCAAGGACATTGATCTAATATAAAAATGGTTCAGAGGACCGATATTTCCTTGTGTCAAATATTATGACAATGTATTAGGAAATAGTCTTGTGAGAACATACTTTGGTCAACCTAGGTGGAGCACATGTCTCAGAGAGGAGTTGGTGTCCTATTGAATGCCTCCTAGAATTATTCTTTGATCTAGTGGAGAGATAGATCTTACTTTTCAAGGCCTTTGTATTTTGACAATGTCAGTTATGATGATGTTATCATCATTGATACTTATCAATCTAGATCCTTTCTTATAAAAGTCTTCAACTTGAGAATATCTCGATGGGTAATTATGCATACCTCCATAGTTAAGAGGGAGTGTTGAAGTCATAACTAGGTTCAGTGTTCATTATTGTTATTGTATCATTATGCATTTTATGTAAAAACAAAAGAATACAAATTTATTATTTTCTAGCAGGTTATTCATGCTTTATTTTGGTCAAAATAAAAATGTAAAAGGGCATGTTCTTCATGACCCTTGTAAAAGAAACAAATTTGAATTTTTGAAAAGCATCATTTGTCCTCCAATTTTCTAAGTCGCCCTCCAAAATAAAAGTCATCCCGCCCAAAAGAAATGTCCTTTCGGATGAAGGAACAACTATATATTGGCACCTATCCTCCACCATTTGGAAAGCAATTTGGTGCTCATCTATGGAAGAATAATTTAGATTTTTGAGGCATATATTTATGTGGTATAAAAAATTACTAAGACACCATAATCTCTGAAGAATGTGAGCTAAAGGAGGACTGTAATATGTGTGAAGTGTGAGCTACATGAGGAATGCAATACCTATGAAGTGAAAGCTAAATGAGGACTATAATTTCTGTGTGATGTGAGCTACATGAAGACTATTATATGTGTGGGACGAGGCATCTAAAGGAAATACATGTGGCATATTGATTAACTATATTGTGGACAAAACATGGAAGAGTTTGGAGGGTTGAATTAGCACTTGGATTACTAATTAATTTGAATTGGATTTATCTTGTTGATGAAGAATATATAAGGAAAGGATTGATGGGTTTTCCCCTTGTGGTTTTTTCCCTGGCCTTTGGCCTAACTTTTGGTGTCTCGTCTTTTTGTGCATTGTATTTATTTAATTACTTGATGACCTAATGAATAAAGAAAATGGTAAAGGAGAAACATATATATAAATGGTCATAATTAATTATCATGTTCAGAAATTCCAGCTTTCAAACAAATTTCAACACAAGATTCACCTATTCTTCTAGCATTGAGCTTCTATAGAAATTCAAATGCCTTATGCCCCTCTACTCCACATCTATAGCAGGTAATAATGTACTTTCCATTTCCTCTTCTGAATTTTGTACCTCTTCTAGTGCCATTTCCTCCTTTATTTCCTTGGCCATTGGTGGATTCATTTTCCTTTTCATCTCCTCTAGTACTAATTTTTCCACCTCTTCCTCTAGAACATTTTCCATAAAAAAAAATTGTTGTTCTTTTATGTCAATCTTATCTTCCACCTTCAAGAAGAATTTATAGTATTCATTCACATACTAAAAGAAATGTGTCCTTATTTTGTCTTGAATCTGATATTTCAACCCATTCATGTATATTGGCATTCTTTGATAGTATGTTTCTTTAATCCTTTACCTAAGTGATAGCTTAAAAGCTCCTCAATGTTCTCCTCAGTGATTGGAACATCAGTTCATATTGTAGTGGAAACAACTCATGCTCCGAAACAAAGAAATTAAGCAAGGTAAAGTGCAGTGGAAGCACTTTGGGCCTAATGAAGCTACCTGGGAGATGATTGATTAGATGCGGGATATGTATCAATTATTATTTTCTAGTGGAGGAAAATGAGTTTTGGTATATGTACATATTTATGCATGGTTTCTATTTTAAATAACGCAATGAGTTGTGTTATAAAGCTCCAAAAAGCGATATGGTTGTCATGTTGTCATGTTTATCATGATGGTTTCTCTTTTGATTGGATTGTTCATTGTAAATACTACATCGAGCTAAATTATAAAGCTCGAGGGCCAGTATGTTTTTCTTTTCAGCATTCTTGTTGGTCATAGGTGTCATAGAACACCGAGGACGATGTTCCCTAAAGGGGAGGGGTTTATAATAGCCCCAGGTTAAAAGTTCATGTAATAAACTTGATAAAGGAAAAATAAGACCAAGGTCATTGGACACGTATTCCAAGTTGAATGTTGGGAAAAGCATATCAATGGGCATCACTGTTTGTTTATTATGGATAAGGATAAATTGGAAAATTCTTTGAAAAGGAAAAAAGGCATTATGGGCATTTTAATTATGAAAATAAAGGAAATTAGGAGAAAAGGGATATGAAAGGTCATAGGTTGCATGTGAGAAGGAAATTGAAGGAAAATAGAGGAAAAATGAAGAAATTAGAGGCATCAATAATAGAAAGGCATAAGAGCATCAGTTTGGGGCCTTTTTTCAGTGTAGTGTTGGATTTGGTTTTAGAAAAGAGAAGAGTAATAAGAGGAGAAATCAAGAAAGCAAGCAAAGGAAGGACAAGGAAAGAAAAGAAAAGAAAGGATCAGGCAAGGAAGAGTCAGATTAAGCGGCTTCAACGAGAATACTTGCAAGTAACAGGTTGCATGTATGATTTCCTAGTTGGTTTTGGCATGCATGTGTGTATTTGGTTCATTTTTTTTCATTAGCATGGGTTTTGTTGGGTTTGACAATGGTTTCAGCCTTTCCTTACCATTTATGGATAGCCATGGTGTGATGGGATTCATTCTTGGTTGAGATTTGGATTGCCAAAAGGTTTTGGATCCAGGTGAGGTGGTCTTAGGAAGATCCCAAAGGTTGGGGGTGAATATGGTCTTCTCTAGGAAGCCCTCAAACAGGTGGGTGGAGACAGGAAAATTCCTCAAGGGATGGTGAAGGAATCTAGAGGCATCCAAGCTCGGTTTGGTTTTGTGATCTCGAGCCTGGCTTAGGTGAGATCACGGTAGTGTGAGGGTGGAGGTGGCTTAACATTTGGATTCGCTTGGTTGTTTATGGATTGGTTTATCCCATGAGATACCACATTCATTCTTGGAATATGGCACGGGGGTGATTGGTTGAAAGAAAGATTTGGTGCAGCCCAATCTATGGTCGGGTGGTACATGCAATTCCCTAACTTGGTTGGATTTTTCATATGTTAATAAGAGCTAAGTTCATCTTGTATTTCATGAGTAATTTTACTTTTTATGATATGGCTTTTATGGTTGTTCTATTATGGTTATTATTTTGGTTATATGCTAGTCATAAGCATGGTTTTATGATAGATTCTAGTCATGGCTCTTATCATGTTCGTTTGGAAAATGAATAGTTATTGAATGCATGACCTAATAGATGTTATTTTATCTATTGTGATTGAGAATTGTACCTTCTTGATTATCCTCGGATAAGTTTCAGATCTCTTTGTTCAGATATGCATTCGTGACCTATAGATTTCATGTCCACTATGTGTTTGATGGAATTATTGTCATGGTTATACCTGGTTATTTCAAGTCCTTGTCTAAGTTTTGTGTTAAATGATTTTTCCTTGTTTCATTTATCATTTTTGAACGTTCTATCAAGTTTTGGGTAGAGGTCTCGATCCTAGCCCTAAAATGTGGCTCAGATCTCGGGGTCGCATGCACAAAACTGGGTAATTTAAACTGTAGTTGTTGGGAGGTAAGGTCATCCATGCAACTAGAGAGTTAAAATCATTGGCTTATATTTTATGCAATTTTTTGGGAGTCCAGATCATAAAACACGAGGTGGGCTCAGGGTTTAGACACCTAGAGTGGTGGATTAGCTCCCAGGGGTCTTATATATCTTGAGGAAGGTCATTAAAGTTTTGATTGGTCGATTCCACCTCATTAACTGTATCCATGGAGTTGAGTCATGTCATAGTAGAAATCCACTCATGTTACCTCAGTAGGCCTGTGAAAGTGGGTCAATTTGGGAGGTGGTGTTACATTTTTCAAAAGAAAACACCATTAGTTCTTATCCAAAAATTTGAGGATAAAATTCCTGAAAAAAAAGAAGAAAAAAAGACATTTATTGATTCAAGAAAGAAACCTCATACAAAGGAAGATGTTTCTACACAATTAGATGAAAACCAAATAAATCCAACTCCTACAATTCCTCTAAAAGAGAAACCTTTTGTTTCCTTACAAAATCCCCCTTTTCCTTATAGACTCAAAATGATAAGTGAACAAAAAGGAAAATTGTTTTACCAAAATATGATATGCTAGACGAATTGAAAAATATTTGCATCAAAATTCCTTTACTTAAGGCTATAAAGGAGATACTTATATTTGAAAAAACAATAAAGGAGTTGTGCACTAAAAAACCAAGAAGAAAAAGAAAAGATGTTAAAAATATTCAATTGGTAGGAAAGATCGCAAATATTATGATGGGAAAACCAATAGTTCAAAAATATCTAGATCCCAATAGTCCTATTGTAAAAATCCACATCAATGGTATTGAAATTCCAAACACTTTGATTGATTTAGGAACAACCATTAATATCATGAACAAACAAACTATGGATCAAATAAAGCTTCCTAACCTTCAATATACCCCAACCCTACTACAGTTAGCAGATAGATATGTTATCAAACATGATGGCATATTAGAATATGTGTTTGTATCTTTAGAATCATGGGAGTAGCCTGTTGATTTTATTATTTTAACTCCCAAAAATAACTTAGGAGGCCATCCATTGATCCTTGGTAGACCTTGGCTAGCTATAGTTAATGCATTCATAAGTTGTAGATCTAGTGATATGTACATTTTCATGGTAATTATACTAAGATATTCACATTGTATCCACTTGCTAAAACAATAACTGAAGTAGAAAGTGAAGTTTGGATTGATAATGATAATGAAGACTTTGATGACATTCAACTTGTATTTATTCTTTACAAATAGATGAAGAGGATCAATCAATAATTTTAATGAATAATAATGATTCTTCTTCATATTATGAACAAGATCAAAGTTTGCAAGAACAATGTAATATTGAATATTTATCATCTCGCCAAATAGCTTTACATTCTATGGGAACATTTGGCAACTATTTATTAAAAAAAATTACAAGAAAAATGTTAAACATTAATAATAACTTAAAAGAATTTGAAAAGAGGACATTGATAAAGATGCTACATAAAAATTATTTTGCATATACATGGGAATACACTAATATGAAGGGAATCTATCCCAATACCTGTATGCATCACATCTACATTAAGGAAAACGCAAAACCAGTTAGACAACCTCAGAGAAGGATGAATCCCAATCTGAGAGAAATTGTTAAGGAGGAATTACAAAAGTTACTTAATGTGAATTTCATTTATTCAATATCAGATAGTCAATGGGTCTCACATTTAGTGATTCTTCCCAAGAAGAACAAAAAATGTAGAGTGTGAATTGGTTATAGTGAATTGAATAAGGTTACTTTAAAGGATCGCTTTCCACTACCTTTCATTAATCAAGTACTAGATACCTGAGCAAGGAAGAAATACTTTTCATTTCTTTATGGTTTCAATGGATATAACCAAATCCAATTGGCACCAGAAGATCAATACAAAACAACCTTTACATGTCCATGGGGTACATATTCTTATAAGGTACTTCCTTTTAGGTTATGTAATGCACCTGCAAAATTTCAAAGAACACTTTTAGGTATATTTTCTGATCTAATTCATGATTGTGTAGAAGTTTGCATGGATGACTTCACTGTCTATGGAAATAATTTTCATGAAGCTCTTGAAAATTTTGAAAAAGTTCTCATTAGATGTAAAGAAGCAAATATTTCTCTAATTCGTGAGAAATGTTTTATGATGTTTAATGAAGGAATTGTTTTAGGACACCATATATCAAGTGATGGAATTAAGGTGGATGAATCTAAAGTAGAGGTAATTTCTAAAATTTCAGTTCCCACTTGTCAAAGATATGTTAGAAGTATTCTTGGTTTTATAGGATATTACAAAAGATTCATAGAAAACTTCACAAAAATAGCCTCTCCACTTTTTAAACTTCTTGCAAAATATTTTGATTTTATTTGGAATTTTGACTGCCAGAAATCATTTGAATCATTGAAGCATAAAATTACTGAAGCACCAATCTTAAGAGGACCTAATTGGCATCTCCATTTTCATATTTTAACCGATGCTTTAGATACAACTTTAGGAGTTGTGTTGGGACATAAATACCGAACTCCTTATGTTATTTATTACACAAGTAAAAATTTGACTCTTGCATAGTTAAATTACACAGTAAAAGAAAAGGAGTTTTTAGCTGTTGTTCATGCCATTAATAAGTTTCGACACTATATCATTGATTATGAAACTTTCATTCATACAGATCATTTTTTTATTAGATATCTAATTAATAAACCAGTTATTGTTATGTCGTCTCTGATTATATTATGACCCCTTAGACTCCTATATATAGAAAGGAGGTCTTGTCATTTGTATCATCCAAGAATTGTTCATTTGTGTAATGTAAAGGAGGTTGCCCCCTCGAAGAGGCTGAATTCTAAGGCGTTGATCTATCTTTTCTATCCTTCTGTGAGATGGTTTCATAACAAAGAAAAACAAAAAGATATCAAATCCAGTGCACTTTATTCATGGATAGAGGGAGAATTGTACCAAACTAGACTTGATATGATCATCCAAATATGTGTTCGAGAGGAAGAAGTACCAGAGATATTAAAAGCTTGCCATGATGAATTATGTGGAGGACACTTTGTTGATAAAACAATTTCTTACAAAGTCCTCCTTTTGGGATATTATTGGCCTTCTCTGTTTAAAGATGCAATAAAAAATATGTAAAAAGATGTGGTGGCTTCCAAAGAATGGGAAAACCTATTCCATCAGACGAGATACCTCTACAACCTCAGGTACTTTTAGATCCTTTTGAAAAATAGGCTCTAGATTTTGTAGGTTCAATGGATCCTCCACCTAAGCAGAAAAGGTATATACTTGTTTGTATGGATTATGTTACAAAATGGGTAGAAGATAAACCACTTCTTTTTGCTACTGAAATTATTGTAGTTACACTTCTTTATTAGGATATTTTTACTCTTTTTTGTGTCCCAAGGGAAATTGTGACAAATCAAGGTACTCGATTCACATCCAAGCTGGTGCAAAAAATTATGGAGAAATACAAGATCAAACATTGAAAGTCTACTCCATATCATCCACAAGCCAATGGACAAGTGGAATCTACATATAAGGCACTTGAAGAAATCCTGACCAAGATTGTACACTTGCACAAAAGAGATTGGGCAGAAAGGCTTCCAAAGGCACTTTGGACATACCATAGCACATGGAGAAATACTACTGGATACACTCCATATGAGCTTGTCTATGGGAAGCAAGTGTTTCTTCCAATTGAATTACAAGTCGAGACTTTCGTAATAGTAGCAAAGTTGGGCCTTGGTCTATCTAAACCTCAAAGGCAAAGGTTAGCATAGTTGAATGAGCTAAGTGAGATCCGACAAGATTCCATTTAAAGAACCAACATAGTCCAACAACAAAGATCAAGATGGCATAAAAAATTCATTAAAGTTAAGAAATTCAAGATAACTAACTGGGCTCTTCTTTTTTACTCTAATTTCAAAGATTTTCATGGAAAATTTCAGACTCGCTGTCTTGGTCCCTATGATATAGATAATGTCTTTGATAATGGAGCAATTACAATTAAGACTATTGATGAAAATAATATTACCTTCCTTCTTAACGGTCATATACTAAAGTTATATCATAAGCCCTTGATAAGAGAAGAACTTGTCAAATATTTGCAAAATAATTATAATTTCAAGTTGGTTGAAAAAGGAGATCTTTCTCCTCATCTTCCAACTAAATTGTAATTTCTTTCCTTAAATTGAAGAGAAGAAGAAGAAAATAAATAAATTATATAATATATATATTAGATATAACCAATATTGTTGGCATGTCTATATAGAAAATCTTAACTAAAAACCAAGAATTATTGGCGGTTTAGACTTTCATAATTCCTTGTCTTGTCCCATTTTCTTTTTATCCCTCTTTCTTCTAATAATTTTTTTAGGTATAATAAGTATTTTTGGAAACATGGTTTTCTTCAAGTATTTTTGGAGGTTAGCAACACCAATAAAAATCAGCCACATCAACAACAACAAAATTCTTAAAATAATTATAAAGTTTAGAAGACAACTACAAAATTTGACAATTTCCACAACTTAGTTCAAATTCTACAGCTAATGATATACCTACAAAAGTGAATCATACAGTAAGCATCCAAAAGGCATTATAAATATGCAAAATGGACAAATGGCTACCTCAAAAGGTACATAGAAAGGATATTAAGTCATTTTTCATTAAGAAATTATAGATCTATGGGCTTGTATAATAATTCTAATACACCTTATTTTAAAATCATGACCATGTACTATAACCTATCATTATCACACCTGGCCTCCTTATCGTATCCATCTCATTATGTTAAAATCCTTCCACAATATGCAAATGATTTGAAAAGATCTCAACGGTCCTATAAAAATGGATCAAGCAAACTCATGGGAAATAATGAGCAAAGAAGGTGTCTTATTCAAGTTCAATCACTTGCCTATTTCATTCATACTCTGCTTCCATCAGCCTTATTCATTTTCTACTATATCCATCTCTATTCATCCCTGTCAAGAAAGAGGTAATTCAAGGGTTCAACTTTTTTTCTGCCATGGGTGTTACTGTCAAGTTTGAGCCACATGGAGCAAATTTTCTTTGTGCCTATTCGAAGGTTACAGATCAACTGCAAAAGTTGAGATGGCTTCATTTTTTTATAAATTCAATGGACACGAAGCAGAGGTTACACGATATTTTTCTAGAGCCTTCGATGGTGTATAGGATGAGATAGGAGACATTAGGATTAAGATTTCTAAGTCATTCATGGTAGAGGCAACAAGACTTCCCCGAATTGGAGAAATTTGGTTCAAAAGTTAGAGGCTCGGGGATGAATATTGGAGGAATTTCTTATATAACCCGCACATGGAGACCTCGACATTTTAAAAAGGGATACCGGTCATGGCATTGAAGACCAAATGGAGAAACCTAGTACTCGTCCTCCAAAATTTTCTAACTTGTGAAGACATGTTTGGTACTATGCTCTTTTACCATGCTAGGTTGCTCATGTACTTTGTAGAAGGAAATGAAATCAATTTACCTTATTATTTAATGTGGAGTTTAAATAAAATGGCCTTCAATTTTTGGAGAGAATCTTAAAATATCGATAGAGCCTTGTATCACCATGGTTTGATAAAAATTATCATTGAAGCACATCTAGATTCTAGTGGCGATAATCAGCAAAATTTTCTACTTATAGACAATTTTGTAGATTCAGCCTTAGAGGAGGAAGAATTACCAAAAGTTAATGGGAGCTAAAGGACATCACAAAACCCTAACCTTGAGGTTTTTGTAGAAGAAAAATAGGGTTTGCCTATTAATGAACCAGAACCAATGGAAATTATACTAGAGGAGGATGCACCATTTAGTCAATACTTGGAGAATATTAGACATAAAAGCAAGAAACAGGAGGTTAGAAGAGAGAAATCTAGTGAAAGAACATAAGAACCAAAAGCCACAAAGAAGATAGAATCAATTCAAGAATATCAAATCAAGATACAAAGAAAGGGTAGCAAGAGAAAGATTACATAAGAAACAATGAAGCTAGCACAGAAATTGAGAAGGAGCAAACGACTTTCCAAGCTTTCAAATGACTGAGCACACCAAAACCCTCCAGAAACCAACAATATAGAAGAAGAAGATGATGTTTGCATAGGAATAAAAGCAAAAATTTTAGTCCATCAAAGTCCAATGAGAAAGACTCCGAAAATTGACCTAGATCAACAAGAAGTTTATGAATATTTGGAGAATTTGGAGCAAAGAGCATAGAAAAATGGAAAGTCCCTCAAAAAAAAATCAATTTCATGAAGATGTTTTATATGATGATGATCCTAGAGTTGACTTAGAGGTACATGCAACTACTTCTCAAGAGAAACAAGAAATTGTTCACAATCTTAAACAAGATATTTCTTAGTTAGAAGTACTAAACAAGTACACCGGAGAAGAAAATTAAATGGTCAAAGAACAAAATGAACTTTTGAAGGCACAAAGTGTAGAAAATTTATGTAGGTTAACCCGATAATGCAATATAAATCAAAGAAAAATACTATAACCTACTTCTACTATCAATTTGCAAAAGCTTAAAGATCGAGCTGAACAATATAACGAGAAGAAGAAGAATCAATTGCACAATACACATGAAACTACTTTGGAGAAAGCCTCAACTAAAAACCCCACACTATTGTATTATCATACAGGTGGAAATACGTAGGAATTATACAAAGCCTTAGCTCTCACAGCTAGCCAGCTCTCAGTACTATCCTCATAGATGCTTAAAGGAAACCTTGGCTTCTCTTCAGCCTTCCTCTCTTCCCTCCAAGCTCATATTTCCTTGCGTTGTTCCTCTGGGATGATTCTCCTATTACCAAGTGGATGATCTCTTCCAAAACTGTGCAATCCTCAAGGATTAAATCCTTGACTACATGCATGAGTTTTCTCTTTTAGAAAACACATGCAACTGATAGTACATTGTCCTTGACTTTAATCTCAACTGGGTTTTTCTCAAAATAGACATGCATGAGTTTCTGATGAGGGAATCTTCAGTTATTGGAGAGTAGCACTGTGAGTGCATGCATGCATCAACTGCTTGTTATAAACTCTCATAGTTCCTCAAATACAGTTTGGAACGTAATTAACTGGACTTATTATCAGTGTAAAACTAAGTTAACTAATTACAACTCAAATATAACTAACTATAATCCTTTATTTAAGATAGTATAACTCTTGCATGACTTCATTAAAGACTTTAACTTTGAATTTCTCCAACTAATTTTTAATTTCTCATAATGCGAATAATATTAATTATTTCCATGTGTTAATACTAAATTTGATTTTAATTCACAATTTAATTCAAGGACAAATTAAATTGGAATATTCTTGTTGCCATATTTCAACACTCCCTCTCAACAAGAAAGGGATTATCTGCTACCCCGATCTTGTCTTTATGGAACTCGAATTTACACTTTGATAATGCCTTTGTCAAAATGTCAACATCTTTCTCCTCTATTAAAATTTATTGCAACAACATGACCCTCTTGACCTGTGAAAAGCCACGGGCAACAAATCTTACCTTATGCTTCTCCACACTATCATCAACAGCTTGATTTACCTTGTAAAGCCAACGGAAACTCACAACTGACTTGTTCTTCAGTCTCGGAACCACGTTCTAAACATTGTTACGAACTATGGAGTCATACTCCTCCACCATAGCATCAACCCAAATCGGCTATTACATTGCTTCCTCAAAGGAAGATGGCTCCATCTCAACACATTCCCTAGCAAGGGCCATGTATCCAGTGTACCTCTCAGGTGATCTCCTCTATCTGCACTGAGAAGATGGTGCTCCCACATTCTCTCTCACATCCTCCAACAATCTGTCAGCTTCTCTTTTGCACTTTTGTCCATCTCTGGAAGACTCTGCTTGGGTGGATGTCCCCACTCCTAGAACCTCTACATGTGGCTGCTCTGCATCAGTTTGAGGCTCCTCCTCCTTAGGAACCAACAGTTCCTCCACAACCTGTAGTTGGAGCTCCCTCTCAAGGGAAACTCACATGGCCTTCTGCTCATCAAACTTGAGATCTCTGTGAACCACTGTCCTCCAATTAGTAGGCAAGTACACCCGATAGTTGTGACGTGTACTAATGTACCCCACAAGTATCCCCAACTCTACTGTTGAATCAAGCTTCTTCTGTGCAACCTTTGTCACATGGCAATATACCGATGAGCCAAAGATCATGAAGTGACCCACATCTGGTCTCTTACCGGAGAAAGCTTCCTCTGGTGTCTCCATCCCAAGAATGCGATGCAAGATTCTATTTTGCAAATATATAATTGTGTTGCATGTCTTAGCCCACAAGTGAAGTGGTAGGCCTTGGTCATGTAGCATTGCCCATGCTACCCCTACAATAGTTATATTCTTCATCTCGACCACCACATTCTGTTGTGGGTTATGAGGTGTCGTCAACTTTCCTTTCATTCCTTCCACTACATAGAAGTCCTTAAACTCTTGAGAGACATATTCTCCACCATTGTCGCTTCTCAAGGCCTTGATCTTCTTCCTTGAATCTTTCTCGACCAAAGCTTTGAACTCACAAAAATTTGTGAAATTTTGGTCCTTTCTACATGAAATAAATCCAACATTTACAAGACTAGTCATCAATGAAAATCACATAATACCTTTGCTTCGTTGTGGATGTCGTCGAGAATGGTCCACACATATCAGTATGAACTTTCTCTAAGATAACCTTTTCTCAACTGTCTCGATCATGAAAGGAAGACTTGGTGTACTTTCCCAAGGTATAACCTTTGCATGTGTCAACTTGCTCAAGTTTACCTTTGGGAAGTCCTGTAGATATTTGTTGCATTATCTTCAAAGCCCCATGATGCAAATGGCCCAACTGCTTATGCCACAACTCGCTAATGTCTTGGCTTTGCACCAATTTTGCGTTCATACACAATGCTGCAGAATCATCTACCTCTGGTTTATAGAGATTCTTCACCTGAATCCCTATCCTCTTGGTCTGACCCGTGGCTATGTGTCTTAGAAATGCCTTTCCTTTACTGAAGACAACATCGTAGCCTTTGTCCTCCAACATC
>APFE030991133.1:2157-22753 GCA_000404065.3 Pinus taeda
AGGTTGTGGAAGGCTAGGAGAAACAACACCTCCATCTTTATAGTTGTGAGGGGTATGCTTCCTGGTTTCCATAATTTTTCTTTCCAGTATGTCACAAAGCCCTTTTACTCTTTCCAATTGTTGTGGTTTTGCTCTAAAGAAGGTGTTGCTCTTTGTATCTTCATAATGTGCTATCATTTCCTCTGTGAAAATTGACCATGTAACAAGTTGTTTACGAGAACAAAGCCCTTCATACCATAAAAATTGATCTAGTTCTAAATATGAAGATGCAATACATATCCTTTTGTAATAGTGGTACACCATGTAGCTCAAAATATTGCTCCATCTGAAGTATCCAATTTACCGGATCCTTGCCATCAAACTTCTTCATCTTGTTTTTTCTTGATTTTAGGAGCTCAATCTTGAAACAACTGTAACTTTTTACTTTTGGATCATTAAGTTTGGAAATTGTGATCTGTAGTATCCCTTTGTGTCCTCTTTCCAATGCCACCAGTCGGATCCAAATTGGATTCTCCAAGGAAGAGTTATGCCAAATCTCCCACAGTGACCTGATTATAGACTAGTTCAGTAGATCGAACTTGTACGACATGCCACGAGTCACTGTTTCGACCTTTGGCTTTGAAAAATATATAAAAGAAACTACAGTCCATCCTATTTCTGTACCTTCTTACGAAATTTCAATCTGATGCTCAGAGAGAAAGTTATGACGATTTTCCCCAGGTCACCTGTTTGGAATGTAATTCAGGAGTCTACAAAAATACTAACTTCCTCAGATATCTCCGTAAATATAGTGCGAAAAGCTCTTAAATTTGGACCCTAGATTTAGTGGGATGTATTCTCAAATGGGTTTTTTTTTCAACTTCTGAAACATCGCAGAAAAAGAATTTATAGCGAAAATGCCACGATGACCTGTTTGGAGCAGCGAAACCCTAGAATCCAAAGCTCTGATACCAAATGTTATGAAACCAGCTCAAGAAAAAGAATAGAAAAGATAGATCAACACCTTAGAATTCAGCCTCTTCGAGGGGGCAACCTCCTTACATACATAATGAACAATTCTTGGATGATACAAATGAATAGACCTCCTTTCTATATATAGGAGTCTAAGGGGTCATAACATAATTAGAGCCGACATAACAATAATAATGTAAGGGCACAATAATAACAATAGTGGGTTTCTATGGGGAACAATAGTAACAATATGCGCACTACATGGGTACATCAATATAATAAGTGGGTTGTACTAATAACAATAAGGGGTTACACTAGAAGTATAGGGGCCTAACACCATGTATGTTGTATAATTTCATGGGCTTTGTAGTATTAAGAAAATGTACCTAATTTATACCCCTCCGCCCCCTTGATCAAAGCGAAGGACCTTGATGTATTTTACTGTTTTCTTCTCAACCAAGTTTTTAAAATATTTAAAATATTCAAATCATCACTCTTATTTCTCATGAAATAAACCCAAGTAAATTTTGTGCAATTATTAACAAATATCAAGAAATAAAATGCTCCTAACTATCTAGTCTATGTAGGCCCACAAAAATTTGTATGCAAAAGTTCAAGAATATCCATTTTTCTTCTATCTATATGAGTAAAGAACTCTTTCCTATGCATATTTTCTAACACACACCTTTCACATGTTGAATATTCATTCCTTAACAATTGAAAACCATCTACCATTCTTTGTTTATGTAGTAGAAATAAGTCAGGATAATTAAGGAGTTCATACCTTTAATGCGAAAGATATTTTGTTGCCATGGTTGTCGATGCTAACACCTAATGACTTTTTCTTGTCACATCAAGCTTGTATAAGCCTCCAATTATCACTCCTCTTTCTATTATGTTGTAGTTATCCTATATATCCTTCAAAAGACAATGTGACTTAAGGAATTCAACTTTGATATTATGATTTGCAATGGTGTCCACCAAGCTTAGATTCTTCTTTATTCTAGGGACATACATCAAATTATGTATTTGTATTACATAGCCAGTTGGTAAAATTACACATACATCACCATAACCTTTTATTTCATGAGATTGATCATTCCCTAGATAGATTTGAGTACCATTATCACTTTCATGATAGGTATCAAACCATTCCTTTTTTGCATGTCATATGAATTGAAGCACTAGGGTCAATAAAACATACATTATCATAATCTGTTTATGGTGATAAGGTAGCAACTGAAATGAATAATTTGAGATTATTGAGATTATCAATAACTGAGGTTTCTTGATAAACAAAATTGTTTGAATTCCTTCTATCCTTGTACTCATCAAATTTATTTTTATTGTAATATTTAGCAAGGTGTCCCGCCTTACCATAGTAGAATCATACATCCTTCCTCTTCAGATATGTATTTGAGCTTGGTGGTGTTATGCCTCGATGTGGTTTTAAATGCGACTTTCCTCCTTTGTTCTTGTCCCACGAATTTTCTTTGTATGGCCACTTCCCCTTTGTTACCAACGCTAAATATAAACTTCTTTCTTATTCTTGCAGAAGAATACTTGGTACTTCATCAAAATTAGGATCTTTTTCCCTAGCTGAAATTCTAGTGATAAACATATGATAATCATCTAAAATCCTACTCATGTCATCCTTGCTAGATCATTGTTGGAAATATTTTCACCAATAGCACCAAGCTTATCAGAAATTTCTTTGATTGTACAAAGAAAATCACTAATGTTTTCATTTACCTACATTTTAACTAAGAAAAGCCTCTTCTTTAAAAAGAACACTCAATTAGTATTAGGAGTTTCATTCAAATTTTTACGTGTCTCCCAAGTTTCTCTAGATGTGGCACAATCCCTCATATGTCAAGTAATATTTTCCTTTATGAACATTTTCAATATTACCTTTACCTTAGTCTCCCTACACTCCCAATCCTAAACTGAAGTTGTTGGTGCTCCTGGTTTGGATTCATCTCTTGATAATATTGATAAAAAATTGGATCCTTCCATTAACATTTGCAACTTAAATTTCCAATTTGTGTAATTTTCTCCATCTACCTTTGTGGGCTCATTTAAATATGAATTAGAAAATGGATTTTCCATTTTTAAATTAAAAATATATATTAAATATCCCCAATTAAAAATATCATGCATTAGGTCCAAATTTAAATGTACTCATTTATGCAATATCCAAAAAATAGACATATCCTTCTTTGCTCACCCTAATTCTACTGGTTTTTTCCTCCTCTTTTTAAAATACAATATTTATATCATACTTAATACCACATTTAAAATAACATGTAAAATATTAAAAGTTTAATTTTCATCTATCTCATCTATATGAAAACCTCTTTTTCTTTCTTTAAATAAACAAAGCAACCATATTTTTTATTTCAACCAAATACAGGTGATTCAATTTATTTATTTTTAGTTAAAAGTACCTTTGGAAGTTGAAAACACCTTTGACCTTCATGGAAAAAAAAAAAATCACCTTGTCAGTTCGACCACAAAACATTTGTCCTGATGATGAGTCTAGGTGCAGACTTGAAACGTCGACCACAAAACAATTGTCCTGATGATGAGTCTAGGTTCAGACTCGAAACGTCGACCACAAAACATGAACACTGTGGAAAATCCGAACCCCATTCAGAAATCACACCACAGTAATCTGCAATCAAAAATACCTCATTTTTGTTCAATGCATAAAACCATGCACAACAAATCCCTAAAATTATATCTGTGTCAGTTGCAACTTTGTTTCAAATGAATGCCAGTGGGTTGGCTCACCTCACCTCATAAAACCTAAAAAATATGAAATCTTTAGACCTTGGCTCCCTCTCTATTTTCATGATCCACTCTGCTTTGCATCACCGAGTTTTAAACTTGGTCTGATGCCAACATAAATAAATAAGGATATAGGGAATCAATATAATGAAATTTTTTATTAAATTAGGCCCATGCTAAAACACTCATACAAAATACATGACAACATCCTATTATATATCATAATAACTCATAGTCAACTACAACTTACTCATATTGAAAACAATGAGTTCTACACAATATAGAACATTCTATTAGCTCGAATTATACGTAATTTAAAACATTATACTAACTCGAGTTCTACACAATCTAGAACATTCATTTCTCTATTAACTCAATTTCTACACGAACATTTTATTTCTCTATTAACTCTAAGTGGTACTTGTTTTTCTTTTATGATTATCTTAATGAAAATCGTTGGTACTGAGAAATCATAGTTAGAATGTGAACTATTGAAAGCTTCACAACCTCCATATTAGAGAGCTTACTAAGTTCTCCTTGAGTGACTTTTGCAACCCTGAGCATGAAAAGCTTAGCATTGAGCAACTTGATATAGTTTAATATCTTATGTTTGCTCTTATTGTGGATATAATGAAGGAAAATCCTCATCATTTCTGATGTTTACTAAAGTGACACTTGAAGGCATGGGTTTTTTGGGATACAAACCAAAATATATCTAGATTTGTGTGGAATTCATTACAAAGCTAGAGTAGACAACATTGAAGAAACACTCTCATCACAAGTTCTTCTTATGGCTCAATCAATTATAGAATATTTCTCTTCTCAATGGTTAATGAGAGCAAGTCATCTCTGTATAATGTAGAAGCAAATATCATATCATTGACTCATTGATAAAGTAACAGAAGATGGATTAAACGTGGACAAAATTGTGAAGTGAGATAGTGGAGCATAGTCGAGGAAACATGTTTATGTGAAAAATTATTTCTAACTTCTCTTTCCTTTTCAGATTAGTGTGCTTCTTGTATGATGAGTTTGAATTCCTTTTATTGAAATAGGGAAAAAAGAGAATATATTCTTTTTGTAGTGATTAATCTCGAGCTCCAAGATATATCCCTATGCATATATCCATTTGAAGAAAATTTTCATGTGAACGAGGAAGTTATTGGTCACAAAATTTCTAGAGGAAGGAGGTGTTCACAAGTTATTTCACATAAAGAGATTCAAGAATACATTCAAAGTGGCATATCAAGAAATGGATGTATATCCACAATAACAATGTCTATAGTTAAATATGTCTTCCTTCCTCGACACCATTATGGATTCCTAAATATATGATTTTATGCATTGGTTGAACACATAATAGTGTTTCCTAATAGGTTTCAGAATTTAAGTGCAGAGCAAACAAAGTATCCAGGGAAATCAAGGGTCAAGTGGGTCTTCTAAAGTGGGTCTTCCTTTCATCGAGATCAATGAGGATACTTCTAGGAGGTTTTTTTTTAGAATAATAAGCATCTGAGATTTTATTTTGAATATAACATTATATTATTTTAAAGGTTATTGTAAAACTTAATGAAAAGTTTTTCATAAGATAAATTCCAATAAAATAATAAGATGGGGCATTGAGCTAGAAGAACCAAAGGAGACGTAATAGACCAAGGAATACCAATATCTAACCAAATCTTACTTAAAAATTCAGAAGCATATGAAAAATATTAGATGTAATGGAGACAAACATCAACAATAATGACATCAACGACTGAGAAGAGTCCTCAGAAGAAGAAAAAAATCAAGAAGAAGGAATGACTAGATAATTGCAAGATTGAGAATAAAACCATGATTGGAAGTGCCTATGTACAGAGGCAAGTTAAACATTGAAGAATTGATCAATTGGATTAGTGCCATGGATACATATATTAAAGGGAATGACTGGATTAAAGGGACATGCCCCACTATGGTCGGACAACATGCAAGCAGAGAAAAGGAATAAAGGAAAGAGAAATATTAATAGCTCGAACTGAATTGTGGAGGAATTAAAAGGTAAACTTGTACCTCAATATATATCATCTAAATCTCTTTAGGCATATGCAAAATCTCAAGCAAAAATCAATTTATGTGAAAGAGTACATAGAAGGATTTTATACGATAAGAATAAGAGATGGTTATGTAGATGAAGGCATTCAAAAGTTAGTTATATATATCAATGGTTTAAGATATAAAATCCCAAATGGGATTAGTATTTTGACTCTAAAAAATATTTAAGAATCATACCAGGTAGCTCTCAAGGTGAAAGAGAATCTTGAAAGGAAACAAATCTAGAGAAAAAAGGAGCAGAGGCTAGTGAGAAGTAGAGGATAGACAAGTATAAAAGGAATATTTACACCCCACATAGAAGAAGGAAGCAATTCCAATAAACTAGAAATGTCAACATGAGGAGGAGATTTCAAAGGAAGAAGACCCTCTCAAAGAGGTAGAGGAAGATAGTTTGTTGTTAGATGTCACACATGAAACATAATTGGACAAAAATCAAATGAATATCCATATAACAATTCTAGAAATATAGGAAGTGCACACATAACATATATAGACACAGAAAGTGTGAAGTCCTATGTGCATGACAACACACCAGGAGTTTGAGAATCTCTAATAATGAAGAGGGCCCTATTGAAACTTACCAAGGAGATTGATTCTTTAGAAAGAAAAGAATTATGTAGAACCACCTATAACTCAAAAGGTATATGTTGTAGAGATGATATTGACATTGGAAGTATTGGCAATTTGGTGTCTACAAAGATGATAAAAAGGTTGAACCTAAGGAGAACAATGCATCCCACTCCATACAAATTGTCATGGCTATTGAAATAACAATAGATACTAGTAAAAAAAATGTGAAGTAGAGTTCTATATTGGATACTATAAAGATATAGTACTTTTTGATGGCATGCCCATGGATGTATGTTATTTACTCTTAGATAGACATAATATGAAAGAAAATCAATGCACAGTATAAGGATAAACGCATACACTTTTCAAAATGATGGTGAGAAACACACATTGCTACCATTAAAGGACGAAGAAGAAATGGTAGAGATTGGTAGACAAGTGCTAATGATGGGTGAGAAATTGTTTTTGAAATAGGAAATTTAAGAAGAAACATGGTATGCATTTCCTAATAAGACAAATATAGTTGTTGAGATAATTGATTTGTCATTAGAAAATAATATTTTAAATGAACATGATAATATTACGACTAATGAATTGTCTAGTGAAGTGTTAATGAGAGCAGGGATAGATCATCCAGTGATATCTATTACAGAAAACAAAATTCAAAAATAGATTACGATGAAAGAAAATAATGAAGCAACTATAACATGTGAACAACTGGAGAATAAAGAGAGAGTGGTTTTTGTGTGAGAAACCTCAAGCTCATGTCGAAAATAGTATGAGTAAAGATTGTTATGAATGGGTGGGTCAAGAAAAAGTATTTGTGAATATGAGAAAGGAGAAGTAGAAACAAGCAAAGAAAGCACATCAGGAAAAAAACACTAGATTGAAATTATGTATAAGAGAGGAAAGAAATATAGAAGACTAAGAGGGCAACTAGCTACCAACTTACCTTGTTGATTATCATATGAAAATCATTTTGATGGCTGAGGATGGGATTCAAAAGTATAAATAAAAAAATGTTTTATTTAAATTGTTTTCTTCATGTGTAGGTTTAATCAAATAATATGATAATATATTGAAGATAAAACCTAAGGAAATAATCATAAGAATACTTGAATTCTGCATAACAGATTAATTTTTTTTGATCCATTTCAAGAAGAAATTGAGTATCCATATGAAAATGATGAAGTAAAATTTAGAAGCAAAGAAGGTATGCACCCAGCTAATAGGCCTTGGCATCTAGGAGGAGAAATATTTTAAGCAAGAACTCTAATTGTAGATGCACCTAAATTCATTTCATACTTTTGAGTAAAATCGATAACAATAAAGACTTATGGACATGAGTCCATGAATTTTTCTTGTTCCCTACTAAAGTTATGAGTGAGCATTATTTAAATTCATTTCCCTAAGTAAGATCTAGAGTTATATAAAGGATGAGCTTCTTTATTGTATTGTAACACATGTAGAAAGTAAGCCTATAGTTGGGGGAGTTTAGTACTTATAGGGATAGCAAAGAAAATCATGGAATTCGAATTGATATTTTCTAGGAATGGAGGATGTGAATCATTCTTTTATCGTTCCATCCATTCCTCATTATTTTTATAAATATTATTGTTGTGAAGTGAATGGATATGATAAATTCAATAAGAATTGATTGTAATAGTCTTTGGAGTTTTGGTTTCCATCAAGGATGAAAAAAATGGGAGGATTTCTCTTCTTGTATTCAATTGTTTTGTCTTTATGGGGATCTAGTGAAAGTTGGATGTTTTGGACATTCAAATATATGTACATTCAACATTTTCTTTTGCACAAGGATCCAATGAAACTTGGATGTTCTAGATATCCATATATCTAGGGATCTATAAATTAAATAAGTGTTTGTTTAGGAAAAAAAACATGGATGTTGGAGGCCTAGAGTTAGAACCTAGAGCTGATGCAACCCTAACATCATGATTGCAAGAGATCTAGAATCCAATAAAATTCTAAATGTTAAACCTTTGAAAACTATGGATTGAGATGTTAGTTAGAGAAATCCCATGGTCATTACGTGGACTCTGCATGGATGAGCCTCAAGTCATGCTAGTGATGTTGCATGTTGGCAAGCAATAGAAATGTTGTGGGCTAACATGGAACTATAATGTGGAGGAGATGATGTGGTGGTTGATTTGGAACCTTTAATGGTTAATCTATAAACTACCATGGATATTCCACTAGACAATTCATCACAATATATCTACTAGAATATAATAGAAAAATCAAAATATAGACTATGCGGGCTTATTTCTCCTCAGAGTTATGGATCTATAAATTACTATTTATTCCATATAAATATAGATTATAATTGTGTAGAAAATAGACAATGATGAAATAAAATTCCCAAACCACAAATTAAGATAAAATATAACATAGAAAACCATTTTGGGAGAAAAGCCAGCTATAAGGTGAGGCAAATTTTCTCTCTTTCTCTAAATGGAAAAATGGATGCAAGTACAAATAAGTTGGGTGTGTGGCCCATGGGATGCTACAATTCATAAATCATCTATATTTTCTCTCTCCCTATACATTCTTGTGTTCTCTTCTTTTCTATGGAATAAAATTCACACCAGTAGAAGGGAAACCCCTTTCCTCCTAATGGCTTAGTTAAGACACAAACTAATAGTATACTAGTGGTAAAATTTGACTCCTTTAACTCTTAACTATAGTTACATTACTAACTCTTCTAGAGTCTTCCTCATCGTGATAACATGGATATCCCCTTTACCATCAATAACAGGTGCTCACATGGTATCCTCTTGAATTATAGTTTTAAAAACAAGAATGTCAAATTTTGGGTGGCATAACTTTTATGTGGACATTGGTTGAGGAAATTTTTGGTTGTTGTAAAGGTATCTCTGTGTAGGATAGCATAATAAGCCATTTCGTTTGAGGATGATTGTTTTACTTCAAAAAAAATGTCATTTGATTCCTAAAACTACTTCTCGAAGGTTTCAGATCCCAATTTTCCAAACTAGTACCAATAGGTAATAATGGTATTGGAGTTGATTCCTCTATTATCTCTAATGAGGCTTAGTATTGCAAGAACTGCAACTCCCAAGACTACCAAATTAAATTATCAACCTAGGTTTCATACAAACTTAAGAGGTGTTGACATTATATGTGTGTTGGCTTATTGGGGCCTCACCTAGGTTCGAAAGTGTTTTAGCGAAACAAATCCCGCACTATCATCCCTTTCGGCAACAATCCGTGGAGCGCGGACTGAAGTCTCACCTAAGGTAGTATGGGAGGGTGTTGGAACCAAGTTTCCAAACCCTAGGGATGTCTTGATGAGGTCTAGAGGGGTCGCAAATTGATCTGTGCACTCTCTCTACTGTACACAACTGTCTGGCCTTCGCGTAGCTCTATGATGAGGCACTTCCGAGATTCCTTATTATTATCACGATTATTGTAGATCTGATCTAATTCTTAAGGTCTTTAATCAAGCATTCAACAGTTATAACCAGTGCATGAAACCATAAATCTTAAGGATATGCATAAAACCATAACATAACAATAAACATATAGATCTATGACCAGATGCACAATAATTGAGAAACACTTATCTTTATTAATCTTCTGTTCAGTACAATCCAATTCCACCCTGCGCACACAGCTGCAGGGGTCCACAAACATAGTTGTGGACTCTACCAGGCCTCTGCGCACATAGCTATAGAGCCTAATCTAACTACTACCAACCACGACTCAGACTTACAGAATCAGAGAAATCTTGCTTTTACAAGCCCATACACTTTGGACCTTAATCAAAAGCTACCTTCTACCCTTAGAGCCTCACTCTATTTATACATTCCCATGGTCCACGGACCATGGTTAGGCTGACTCGCTCTCTATTATTTTACATTATTTTTGGGCGGACAAACCTTTGACTTGACCCATTACAATTCACGCTCCATGCACTTCGCGAAACTTTTACAATATCAGTACCCAAAATTGTGGGCTTCAAGCCCCAAAACCATTACGCGGTGGATATGCTACCAAATAGCCCCCCAACACAATCATCATGACTCGTCCCGAATCACTCATCAGTGTGGCGATACGCACTGCCAAGGTGTCGCGATCTACCACCCATGCGAGTGACGCACTACATTCTGTTTCTCCATCCTTGCCTCCTGCAAAACTTCTTCAAGCTCTTATTACATTGCCTCTACTAATTTGCTCAACCAATGATGCTGATTCTACTCTGCTCGGTTAACATAAAGTGACTCCTCATAGGATTTTAGCTCTAGCTGAGGTGCTAAAGGTGGGAATTCTTTGTGCCAAAGTAGCAATTTTTCAATCTCTGGTCCAGTATATGCACTATCCGTTGAAGCTTGTGTTGCATTTTTGCAAGAGAGATGTTGATGTCCGCAAGGTCCCAATCTTCAAGGTGCGTCAGAGACAAACTGTTAACTGAAATTCCGTCATTTGTCCCAATATCCACCATCTTTCCCTTATCTTTCATGGATCGCCTGCCAGACCGTGGTTTAGGTAGCGGCATCCAGACCAGTCCTACTACATGTCTGAGAATTTTTGGTACATCCCCTGTCGTTGGTGTTGAGCTCGACACAGCGTCCGCGACCATCGACATTACACTATCCAGAAGTTCCTGCATCTCTTTTGGCAATATTGAAAACCTTGGGCTTACTCCCCTATCGTCAAAGTTCAACAGTTCCATACCTATTGGAAGGCCCAATAGCTTAATTCTCCAGATACCACAATTTGTTTGGTGGATGCCCTACTGTGATTTATAGGCCTGTTGAAATTCAAATTCAGTTCTTCCCTCCTTTTTGGGCTAATTGATTCTAGATCAACGGTAGATCATTCTGAATCTAGCTCGTACTTCATATCTTAATTGCCCGTCGCCTTCTCCTTTTCACTGTAACTCGGACATCTTGTCATGAATAGTGACAGCAACGGTCACCTCTGTGTTTATCCATGCAGCAGCGTAGCCCCTTTTGTGCAACCATGACCCTTGTAACATACTGATCCTGTGCACGCCCCTGTTGTCACGCAGCTCCCTAACAGACTATTTTACCATCCCGCACTCTCTTTCAACTATCAGGAGCGGTGAGACCGTGCTTCAGTTGGCTAGTTAGGTAGTCGACCCCCTTATGTAGGGCTTCAAGCGATTGCCATTTACTTTTCCTAGGAAGGGCTCCCCATTTAGTTTCACAAGTTGGATTGCGCCTCTATCTATGAGCTCTTTTACCACATAGTGTCCCAACCAATGCATTCTAAATTTTCCAAGAAATTTTTCGAACTTACTATTATATAGCAATATTAAATCATTTATTTTGAATGTGCACAACTTGATATGGCAATCGTGCCAAGATTTCTCATGTTGTTTCTATACCTGTTGATGGAATCATGCTAGAAATTGTTCTTCCTCAAGTTCTTTTAGTTGCATGAGCCTGTCTTCCAGAGCTTCGTGATCTGCCATGCTTGTCATCGTTGTGATCCGCAAACTAGGTACAATGTATTCCATTGGCATAACTGCTTCTGTGCCATAGACTAACCTGAACGGTGTCTGACCTGTCAATTTCTTGCACGTGGTTCGGTAAGCCTATAATACAGTAGGTATACGCAAGTCCCAATCATTTCAGTGTGCGTTACACACTTTATTCAATGCATGCTCCAGAATTTTGTTAAAGGATTCTACTATCCCATTGGCTTCCGGATGATATGGCATGCTCTGCTAATGATACACCTGGAACTCTTCAGTGATTGTGCTGATGGTTTTTTTTAGGAAATATGTTCCGCAGTCACTCATGAGAATTTTCGGACATCAAAACCATGTCAGCACATTGTCGAACAAAAATTTCGTAGTCATGGCCGCTGTGCAGTCCTTAACCGATTGTGCTTCTGCTCATCGCGTCAAGTACTCAGTTGTGGTGATGATGTAGTGTGCACCCGGTTTCCCCTAAGGCTTGATCGTCCCTACAAAGTCTATTGCCCATTTTTTGAATGGTTGCAGCGTCATTTGTGGATTGAGTGGCATCTCATCCCTTCACGATGGGTTCCCAGCCCGTTGACATATGTTGCAGGTGCGACAGTATGCTTCCGAGTCCTGATGTAGGGTTGGCCACCATAGTCTAGCGCGAAGAATCTTTTGTGCGGTCTTCTATCCTGCATAGTATCCTCTTGCAACCCCCCCATGTGCTTTTGCGAGAATCTATCCTCGTTCAAATTCTAGTACATATCTTTGTAATATCTCGTCATTTCCCATTTTATAGAGGTGCCTGGCATTGACAGAAAACTCTGTCTCTCATATCACCAATTCTTTCTTTTATTGGACTGAATATCCTTGTGGTGCGGTCCCTATGGTTAAGAAATGGATTATATCTTTGAAGTGGCGATCCACAACCTGCACTGCATAGAGTTGTGCATCAGGTAGTCCTTCTTCCAAATTTGTTGACTCCTCGCTGGTCTCAATTCTAGACAGGTGATCTGGTCTTGAATTTAAGTGTCCCGGTTTTATGATGACCTCAAATTCATACTCTTGAAATAGGAGCAGCCATCTACATATGCGTGCCCCCAACATAGGCTTAGTCAATAAGTATTTCAGCACAGAATGATCAATATAAATCTTAAAGTGCCCACCCAACAGATAGTGGCGGTATTTCTGGAGTGTGTATACCATCGCCAATACTTCGCGCTCAGTAGTAGAATAGTTCTTTTCAACTTTAGACAGCTGTCGGCTTACGAACACGATATAGGGTGATCAACGCCTTCCACACCTTCTTGTGTAAGTATATTTCCCAACGCGATACACAACGCATCAACATGCACATGAAATTCGATGTCCCATTTTGGAAAGACCAGAATGGGAGTGGATGCCATATTTTCCTTGAGAACCTCCAGACTTTTTTGAAATTCCTCACTCCAACTATAAGTAGTGTCCTTTCTCAACAACTATTCCATTGGTGCCGTGATTTGTGCATAGCTCTTAATGAACTTTAGATAGTAACCAGTGTCTCCCAACATGGCGTGCAGTTGTTTGACACTTCGTGGCACTTCCAGATTGAGAATAACAACAATCCTTGCTGGGTCCACCATCAATCCTTGTTTGCAAACCACATTGCCTAGCCAATGTCTAAAGGGGATGAAGAAGGTGCATTTCTATAGATTCAGGGCAATCTAGTGTCGGCGGCAAGCATCTAGCATCAATCGTAAGCTCGCTATATGGTTCTTAACTAACCCAAATATAGTCCAATCATCAAAATATACCTCCAAAAACTTATGTATGAATTCCTTGAATGCAGCTACCATGATACGCGAAAATATCACCAGGCATTCTTCAGTCTAAAGGGCATAATAGTGTACTGAAAACAGCCCCATTCGGTTGTGAAATTTGTTTTACTCCTATCCTCCGGTACGATCTTGATCTGGTGTTACCCTGAAAAGCCTTCCATGATTGAGTAGGCTTCCTGTCCTCCAACATTTTCCATTACTTCATCTGTAAATGGCGTTGGGAATGGGTCGTGAACACATATATCGTTGATTTTCATGAGGTCCACGTAGATCTGAATTTCACCCTTCTGTTTTTTCTTCAGTACGACCATAGGACTTACCCATTCAGATTATTTCACTGGTTTAATTATTCCTACTGCAAGCATTTTGTCCAACTCTTCACGGACCTTTTCTTTATACTTCGGATTCAACCGGTAAGGTTGTTGCTTAGAGGCTTTGTGTCCGGTTTCAAAGTAATCTTCATCATCCCTAACTTGCCAATGATCTCGTTTAAGTCTGTGATTCTGGTTGGGAACAAATATTGATATTCATGGAGTAACTCGACTACCTTATCCACTGTGGCATCTTCCCAATAGTCCCCAAGCATTGCATACTTCAGATCTGCCTCGGTGCCAATATTTTCCAGCTTTGTTTTTAGCGGCGCCATGATATTAGGGTCCTCAATTGATGGTCCGTGAACTTCGTGATTTCATTTTCCTTCCAAAATATTAATGTTTCATGGGTCATCATCATCCTCCTCTACCTGTACATTATAACATTCGAGTGCATGACTTAATTAGGCTTCCCATACTGGTTGAACTACTTCTTGCAGTTCCTGTGGTATTTTGAAGATGCGCCCTTCACAACTTGTAGCGCGTCATCAACAGTATCAGCCCATGGGTCTTCAAATGTAAATTTTAACAAAAATCCTTCATGCATAATATCCCACTCGCCCGTACCGTGTCAGAGTTCTATCTCAGGATACCAGTTCCTGGGTATGACATCCAAGGCATGGTAGAATAAGTGCACCCATTCAGGCTAAGGTTCCTCTCCATAGGCCTTGTTCCATTTTATGATGTGTGTGCGCAGGTCGTCACGTCCATCATATTTTTCTGTCATTTGTAGTTCTGGTTCCCCAAACCATAGCCGCATCATCCTCCTACAACCATGCCAATTTTCAAAAGTGCCTTGATGTGTTCCCACCAACACGTAGGTGTTGCTCGCAGCACCCATTGTAATGCTTCAAATCATTGCTGCTCCATTACTGCACTTTCAAACTTGTCCAAGAGTTCATCCACCACTATCATTCCATCATATGTGAGTACATCTTGAGCCTGGCTATTATGCAATGCAGCAACCTAGTCATCATGTTGCAATTCAGCATTGTTGCTTCGTTCAACCGATTATGCCAGTGTTCCTCTTTTTCATCTGAATCCAAGGGGTAGAAATATACGCACTCCCATGGTATTGTCCCCTCCATAGTCAGATTCACCCAATCCTAATCTCACACAGTTATTTTGCTGAGACAATCTAAGTCATCATCACTTCCCTCGTCGCGGAAGGGTTCAGTGTAGTGCACTCCTTCAGCTGGATCTAGCGAAATAACTACACTTAGGGACTTTTTCTCAAATATCATTTTCCACTTCTTTAAGTTGATGACTCCATTCATATCCATGGCCCAGTCTATTCCTAGCAATGCGGGGTAAGCGTTGCTGCCATCCACGATTTCTATTACCTCAAAATCCATTTGTGTGCTCGCACCTTCGATATCCATTGTTACTCCTTGCAATCTCCCCATGCACAAGATCTTTTGTTGGTTCACCATTCGTAATTGAATAGGAGACCACTGTAATGTGGGCCTACCCATGCGTTCCCATGGCTATTTAGGTAACACATTCACATCCGAACCAAAGTCCAGAATGACCGGATCCATCTCAACGTCGCCAATCTGCATCGTCAATCATCGGTGCACAAAGCATGCTTTCATAGTTTGTGAACCACGCATGGTTCACCTGACCTTGTGTACCTACTTATCAGCTCTTGTAATCCTCTAACTACCTTATTGTCGCATAGTATCTTTATGCATGTCTCTAAAAAGGTGGTTAGCATAGAGAGATCCATTTCTAGCTCAGGTTGATCCTTACTACCTAAAGTAGAGACCTCCGGGAAGCTCTTCTTAGCTTCCATAAATGTCTCCTTTGCGCATTCGAAGTCAGACTTAGGTTGCTTTGTAGGGGCCTTACGAACCCATGTATTTTCTTCATGTTGTTTCCCCTTATCTTCCCCTATGGCTGCGCCACTTCTAAGCATCATGTTTACATTGTGGTCTTCTTTTCGCAGCTCGGACCTCATCATTTGGATGTTTTGCATTGGCGTAGGTTGTGCTACCCTTTTCTCATGTATCTGTGCTATCATCATGGGATAATCTATCATTTCATGATCGAATTGCTCACAGTATGAACACAATATTCTAGTTGGGTTGGTACAGTCACGAGCGTAGTGCCCTAGTCCTCCGCAGTTATAACATATTAGCTGCCCACAGCCCCTTCCTGGCCCAATTCCTCCTCATCCTCGTCTGTTCCCTTGAAATCTAGCACGCACCATCCCCGTGGTTGGGTCAAGGCCTTGTGTCTCCATCTACATCCTATAGGTAGGTGTCCTATCCAATAATAATTCATAACTTCAACAGTTTTGCTCATCGTGGCCTATTGATCTACAAAAATTGCAAAATAGCTACTGGGGGATCTATGTAAACTTAAGTAATAGATGACAGTGGTCTGTCATGTGCTTTCCTCCCACCTAACAGATCGCGCACTAGAGTGCGGGTGCTACACTTGGCCCTGCCTGTACCTCTGGTCTCAATGGTATGGGTCCCCCCCTGCCAAATAGTTCGCGAATACCAGATAATGATCCTTATCATGGCACTGGCCCTTACATTTTATGCACCACACTTCTTCTCACACTTCTGGCCAAGGCACCCCATCCTATTTCAAACTCTGCATCTCCAAGCATAGGTTTTGTAGTTGTGCATGGATCTGTTGGACTCCCAACCCACAATCCTATATCATGGTTTCTTGCAACCTCATCGCTATTTCGAGTGCTTCTGCCTGGGTTGAAAGCTTCTGTTGTGATAGCGCCATCCTCACATGTGGTGTCAAAGATGCCACAAACCATGCGCAGTGCTACGCATCCATCAACGTCATGTTAGCCTCGCGGATCGTGCTTTTCAGTCTCTGATCCAGATCCCAGGGGGTTTTCCCTGGAAGCATCATGATCTCCTTGAATCCGATGATCAACTGCATCTCTGATTTCGGCCGGCTAAATTATTTGTTTAATGCAATCTGGATTTCCACTATTCTGACATTCGGATGATCATTCGAGTGCTTGATATACCAAGTCAGCCCATGATCCTGCAACGAACTTACCAAGGTGGCCTTCTTAACGTTATCATCCATAACTCTGTGCGCTTCCCACACTTCTCTTACTATGAACCAAAACTGATCGAGATCTTCTCTCCCTACCCCCCTCAATACAGGAAACTTGATTGCGCTTGCCATGCTAAACCACTAGTTTGGTGGAGGTAGTGTGGGCAAAGATGGGGTTGAAGGAGGTTACGTGAGTGGTGGTGTTAGCGAGATGATAGCTATGAAATGCGTTGCCTTATCAAACTGACCACACTCCTTCGAGAAGCCCAAGTGCACTCTTCCTCGTCCTCTCGCAAAGGCGAAATTAACAGATTGTTTCCTAACCCTTTGATACCTTTGTAGGCCCTCCCGCTCCATATCATTCCATTCATTAATGGATTCACATCACCCGTTTTTCACATAAAAACATCTTGTTGTGGGATAAATTCCCCTAGGGTCTTGGGTGGATATCCTAGTAGACTGGAGGTGATTTATTCAAAGAAACACACATTCCATACAGCCATAATGCTACTATATGCAAACTCTATGATAGAGGACGTGCCTGAGGTCCTACGTTTGAGAAGTTCCTTCCAGGGTCCAAACCCTTCTTGGAGTTCCTTTCGCTCCTTTGACCTGAAAAACAATCAACTCAAGAAAGTACAGCAGTATATGGACCAAACTTCATAAAGAAACCATCTTCATATTATAATGAAAGGTAGTTAGTTATGCAATTAAACAACCATTCACATATGAATCATAACATGAATATCACAAACATGAAGAAGATTTATATCAGGAACAAAGACATGTGTTTCTTTTATTATAGACAAATAAAGTACAAAAAGGAATAATTTCACCTGATTCGTCCTTTCACAGGCTCCAAGCAGAACCGTCTCCCAGATTCATCCAATCTCAAGCCTTTAACAAACTCCTTCCATGACTTACTCCATGATATCTCAAGTAGTATGAAGACATCAACACACACAAGGAAACAAGAGTTTTCTGTAAAATGGGGGAAGTGCAGGAGGCACTAGGATCTTTAGACCTGGTCAGGGAAATCTCAGCATAATAATATTTCTCTCTCTTCTCTCCTCCGTTTGGCCTTCCCATTGAAGCCTTTTTATACTTCTCCCAAAGTAGTTTTTTAGTTGGGAATTCGTTGGGAACAGTTGGGCCATGGGCACTAACAGGCAATCAACAGGTGAAACCTGTGATCTCTGCCCGAAATTAAGGAGATTTATTTTTTTTAAGTGTTTTAAGACATATACACGGGTTGGGTATACACAGACCCGCGTATACACGCGTTTAGCTCAAGGCAATGTCGCGTATAGGGAATGAAACACTATTTTTTAAATTTTGGACCAGGTCTGGAAGGAGGGGCTGCCCTAGGCCATGAGTGCAGCATCACAAACCTCAAGAGTGAGATTTGAAGCTATAATAGATGCCCCCTAATATATGAGGTCAGAAGGGGTACATGATGGCCGAAATGTATTAAGCAAGTCCATGGAAAGGAAGTCTGTCGAAAACTGAGAAGGACTGCACCAGAATTCAGCCTGCCAAGCCACAAAAGGAGATCAGAAAGAAACACTGTCTGAGGCAGGCATACCCATGCTCAGAAAAAGTACAGCATGTCCACATATCAAGTACAAGCAGATCCACTAAGTATACAAGTATAAATGACTGGGAAATACATAATGGATCATCTGCTCACGATCAAACAAGTACATGTCTGCATATCACATATAAGAATGTCAATGATGCTGAAGGATGGAGCGGATCACTGATATCAAAGACTGATCCCTGAAAGTACCAAATGAACATGATGGAATAAGATGGTACTACACTGCAAACTCAGGCGCCAGCATATAAGATGTCGCCATGAATGACTGCAACATATAAGGTGGAGTGGTATCAACTAGAAGCAATAGGAACAACTGTCAAGTGACCCTATGAATGCTGATACAACCTGAGGTCTTCACCGACCACCGTGGTACATTTCTACAACATGGGTTTAAATGATCTGAATTCGACCATGTGAGAAATCTTTTGATTACAGGTCATTGATGTATACCATTAACAAATGCGAGACTACTCACCGATAATGATAATGAGTGTCAAGGTACCCAGTACAATCTAACAAGTGTGAATAGATGAGCTGGAGTCAAACACCTGTAAGAATCTAACGATCAAGAGACAATGATGGTTTCCCACTGTCGATAGTGAAGGATCTGCCACTAATGACTGCAAACCCCAAGGCACTACCAAATGGACTCTAGATCTTTGCCTGAGAGCAATGGGTCGAAGTTGATAGGGAAAGATCCACTAGAAGGAAGGCATTGAGGCATCCTCCATCAATATAGCATGAGTGTAACCTGTAGGCCAATAATGCATAAGGAATCAGATGAAAAAGATGTAGTAACCCGACCGAAGTATGTTTCTGGCGTACACAAGATGTGGCCAGCGCACGGTAGAAACCCTCTGAACCAACCAATAATGAAAGCTGACACAGAGGCGAGGTATCCACCAATAGGGTCAAATGGAAACCAAGGTACTGCACAAATCCCAATGTGTGATAATGTAAGCTGATGTCGAACACAAGGGAAACCACTCAGTCAAAGACCCATGATACTGATCGATGCTGAGCACAAGGCGACCTATCGATAATGAAAATAGGGCTAGGGTACAGCTCTAGGCCTGTCCTCAGAGCAAGATGTCATCGTCGATAAGGACAACACCCGCCAGCAAGAAGTCAATGGAGACCTTCTCAAACCAGCATGACTAAAGGACCAATATAACTAATGTGACAATAGACAGTACTGACAACCAGGGATGGCCGACTGAAAAATGAGTCAAGAGACACCGCAGAGAGGTCGACTCAGGCTAACTTCCCTTGAACAAAAGCATGACTCAATGTGACTAGGTGGTAGCATATGATGACTTTGTATAAGCTTGTTGTGCAGGAGGCACAAACGAACCCTCCATATGATTGGAAGAGATAACCAATCGGGGGAGTACTGACTCAATAACAAGGTTAAGGCATACCTAAGTCAAACTAAACCCACCCAAATGGAGGAGACTTTATTTTGAGTGCTTTGTTCAAGGGCGACACGATTGACTCTAGCTACCATTAATAAATGAAAATGTTGTCCCATTCCTGCTCTTTTTGGAATATATAATTTTTTTGGTCTTTTTCTTTTAGGCTGGAAAAAGAATAAAAGAATGCTAAGGTACAGTGGAAAGAACGAGTGTCAGTGAAGTAGATGATCTAGTTCCTGGGATGGGAACATTCCTATGCTCAATGTAGGGAGGTGAAAACTGGCCAAGGACACTCAAAGGTGTGTTCCTGTTGGGTGAACCTACCTACGGTTTTCGATCCATGGTTTTCGAATGGTTTTCGGTCCATGGTATTGGATGCTTCAGTATGTATAAATATGTATTATAACATTGAAAGGAAAATAATGAAAAATCAAGCTGGTAGTCCCGGTTTTGGGATCCAGTGGGAAATCTCTGTGTATATGTGTTTT
>APFE030991134.1:0-18021 GCA_000404065.3 Pinus taeda
CATTGAAACCTCCTCCCAATGTTGGCTTGGAATGGATAAAGGTTGTAATAGACCCAGTATCTTAATTGTTTCAACTTTATTTTGTTGGCAAACCAAAAGTCCCGCAACAAATTTCTGAATATCCAATTTAAGGCGATCCCGAAAAAATTCCTTCTTAACCTTGTGGTAAGTTTTTAGAAATCCTGAGTGCCCTCCTAAGGGAGAAGTGTGCAATTCCATAAGAATATTTTGTTTTAGTTGGGAATTATTATAGAGGTATAAGCGATATTTGTACCATAAAGAATAATTTTTCCGGCTAAATGTATCAGACGTACTGGAATCTTGTTGTAACTTTCGAATAAGTGCCCACACTTATTCGTCATTCTTCCATTCCTCCCTTGCTTCATTTATCCAATATGTTTGGATAATAAAAATGGCGTACACCAATGCTTCCACATCCTCATCCTTTCTTGAGAGTGCATCTGCCACCACATTTTGCTTCCCTTTTTTGTAGATGATTTCAAAGTCATAACCCAACATCTTTGTGACCCACTTTTGTTGCTCTTAGAGGATAATCTTTGTTCTAAAAAGTATTTAAGGCTATCATGATCCATTTTTACCTTGAAGTGTCTTCCCATTAGGTAGGGTCGCCATTTCTTAAGTGCATGGAGTATTGCCAACATTTCCTTCTCATAAATAGCTTTGTGTAAAAACTTTCCCTTGATTGGAAAACTTTCAAAAGCAACGGGTCTTTCATCTTGAATTAAAACAACACCAATTCCATTTCCTGAAGCATCACATTCCACAATAAAGGTTTTTGTGAAGTCCGGTGTAGCTAAGACAGGTGCTTCGCACATTACCTCTTTAAGATGTTCAAAGGCCTTTGTTGCTTCCGAAGTCCATGAAAATGCATCTTTCTTCAATAATGTTGTTAGAGATGCTGCAATTCTCCCATAATTCTTAACAAACTTGCGACAATACCCCGTCAACCCAAGAAATCCTCGCAGATGCTTTATGGATGTGGGAATTTTCCATTCCTTAATGGCTTTAATTTTGCTAGGGTCTACCTTAAATCCTTCATGAGATACAATATGACCCAATATTCCACCTCTTGTACTCCAAAGAAACATTTGGATGTTTTTTCATATAATTGTTTCTCCTCCAATAGTTGTAGCACATTGTCAATATGTTCCACATGATAATCCCAAGACTTGTTGTAGATTAGTATATCAACAAAAAGTACTAACACAAATTTTCTAAGGAATGGTTTGAAAATTGAATTCATCAAACCTTGAAATGTTGAAGGTACATTGGTAAGGCCAAAAGGCATGACCAAAAACTCATAATGAACCTCATGAGTTCTAAATGTTGTTTTTGGAATGTCTTTAGTCTTCATTCTGATTTGATGATATCCTAAACGAAGATCCAACTTGGTGAAGTAAGTTGATCCATGCAATTCATCCAATAATTCATCAATGACTGGAATGGGAAACTTATCTTTAATAGTTATCTTGTTGAGCTCCCTATAATCCGGACACATGTGCCATGATCCATCCTTCTTGTACACTAATACTACTGGAGTAGAGAAAGAACTTTGACTCGGTTGAATTATACCAGCCTCTAGCATTTCTACAACCATACGTTCAATTTAACTCTTTTGGGCATAGGGATATCTATACGGCTTGATGTTTGGAGGAACACTTCCTGGAATAAGATGAATAGCATGATCATGATCATGAATAGGTGGGAGACATTTGGGAGTATTAAATACCTTGGAATGATTGTTCAAGACTTTTTGGAGATCTAGAGAAATAGATGATTCCAAAGTGGAAACATCTAGGGAACATAATTGTGAAATTACACCCCTTTGTTCCTTTTTTAGAAGCTTTTTCATACCGTTAGAGCTGATTATCTTTCCCGGTTTCCCTGCAATACCCCTTAATTCAACACCCTTTCCTTCCATAGAAAATTTCATGAAAATTTCTTGAAAATTAAAAGCTATTGTACCCAAGGATTGTAACCATTGGACTCCTAGTACAACATTTGCACCTTCCATTGGAATGGAAACCATTGGGCTAGTAAATACATATTCTCCCTATCAGCATACTTCTTCATCCTCCTTGTTGCATCATGCAAGCACAACCATGCCAACTCCAATGTTTCCTCCCAAGCCTTCATGAACTTCTTCTCATGAGGACTCCTCAAAAAACGTCCTATCACAACGATGTGCGGTGCAACCGACATCTATCCATTCACCAACTCAAATGGATTGTACCATGTCGCAGAACTCTTTTGAACATTGTAGCTAAACTGTGCAATATCCAAGAGTTCAGGCCAATCCTTCTGATGAGTCGTCACATAATGTTGCAAGTAGTCCTCCAGCAATGTGTTGATCCTCTCGGTCTTCCCATCTATCTGCGGATGGTAACTCGAACTCATCAAAAACTCTGTCCCAACTAACTTGAACAATGTGGTCCAAAATCTCCCTATAAAACGTGGATCTCTATCTGACACAATGCTCAATGGCATCCCCGAATACTTCAATATGTTCTTAAAGAACAACTCCGCAGTCCGCTTGGCTCCACAAGGCATCTTTGTAGGAACAAAGACAGCATACTTGGAAAAATGATCAACCACGACCATAATCCCATTATACCCCTGAACCTGTGGTAGCTGAGTGATGAAGTCCATCAAGAGACTCACCCATGGCCTCTCTGGAATCGATAAAGGCTGAAACAATCCTCCTTGCCTTTGAGTATCTGATTTTCCCTGCTGACAAATGATGCACGTATGTACATACTCCTCCACATCCTCCCGCATCTTCTCCCAAAAGAATCCTCTCTCCAACAATGCCAAAGATCGATGCTGCCCTCAGTGGCCAACCCACAGAGAATCGTGGCACTCCTTCAAAAGGTGCCTCCTGAAACCATATGAATTTGGAACATAGAGTCGGTTTCCAAAGAACAAGTACCCGTCCCGTAGAAATAACTTTCGTGTCTTCCCTTCCTTTATCTGCTTCACTATATTCTGCACCAAATAATTGGTTTCAACACTTTCCTTGAGTTTTTTTTGCATCTCTTCTGACATCTGAACCTGACTTCTACTCCTTGTTGCCCGGTCTTCACCCTCCAATGCTGCAAGTTGTCCCTTCCTACTAAGGGCATATTCTAGCGCATTGTGTCTACCCGGCTTATACTCAATAGACATGTCGAATTCTGCCAAGAAGTCCTGCCAACGAGCTTGCTTCGTAGAAAGCTTCAGTTGTGATGCATAATAACTTGCTGCAACATTGTCAGTCTTGACCAAAAATGGCTTCCCCATTAGGTAATGCCTCCACACATGAAGATAGTGGATGATCGCAGTCATCTCCTTCTCATGAACCAGATACCTCCGTTCTCTATCCTGCAACTTCCAACTTTCATACGCCACCGGATGCCCATCGTGCATAAGAACCCCTCCTATGGCAAAATATGAAGCATCAGAGTGTACCTCAAATGGTCTCCCGAAGTCAGGAAACTTCAGTATCAGTGTTGTAAACATCCTCCTCTTCAAGTCATCAAATTCCTTTTGACATTTATCCGTCCAACGCCACCTCTTGTCTTTCTTCAATAATTCCGTCAGTGTCGATGTCACCTTGGAGTAACCTTCTACAAACTTCCATTGGTAGTTGGTCATGCCCAAGAACACCCTCATCTCATGGAAATTCTTCGATTCAACCCAGTCCTCAATCGCCTTTACTCTGCTCGGCTCTATCCGTATGTACCCCTGACCAACAATCTGTCTAAGGAACGGAATCTCGGTCTCAGCGAACACACACTTAGACTTTTTCAAGAACAACTGATTTTCCCTCAGTGCCTCGAACACCATCACCAAGTGCTTCTTATCATCCTCCATGTTATCACTGTACACCACTATATCATCCAAGTATACTACTACGAATGAGTCCAAGTATGGTCGTAGAACATCATTCATCAAAGTGAAAAACATAGCAGGTTCGTTGCACAACCCGAATGGCATAACAAGGAACTCAAAGCTACCATACCTTGTTACTATCACGGTCTTCTTCTCCTCTCCTTCAACTATCCGCACCTGATAATACCCATGCCTCAAGTCCAGCTTGGAAAACACTTGAGCTTTCGCAAGCTTGTCAAAGCAGTAAGCAGCCAATGGCAAAGGATACATGTTTCTCACCATCTGCTTGTTCAATGCACGGTAGTCACAACACATCCATAGCTCATTCGAATCTTTCTTCCGCTGGAACAATACTGGAGCTCCATAAGGGGACCTTGAAGGTCTAATGAAACCTGCATTAGCTAACTCCTTTAGCTGTCATTTCAATTCCTGCAACTCAAGCCCTGATAAACGATAAGGTGCTCTTGCCGGGGGTTGCTTCCCTGGCTCAAGCCCAATGTTATGGTCCACTGCACGCCTTGGTGGAAGCTTCTTCGGTAGCTCATCAGGCATCAAATCCACATACTCAGTTAGCACATCAGAAATCTCAGCCGGAACAGGCGTCCCCACTCCATCACCTTCGACTCCCTTGAACATCACCGCATATGTCTCCATATCTGACTCCTTCATATCCTTCTCCAAACTAAGTGTAGAAACATGCTTTACGTTAACTTCCCTCCTTTTCTTGTGAGTGGGAAAAGTCCAATTTTGTGTCTGTCCAACCAGCACCACCTCATCATAGAAGGGGAAAACAATAGCCCTATTTCCCTTCAAGATATCCTGTCCAAGTATGATATCAAATTCGTTCATATCCATCACCGTGAAGTCCAACTGACATGTCGAGTCTTTTATCTGCACAGGCACTTCGTGTGCCAAACCCGCCACCTTAGCTCTAGAGTTCACTTCCTTGACCTCCATGTTCGATGGGAGGATCATCAATCTGACCTCTCTTGCCAACCATGTCATCATAAAGTTATGAGTGGCCCCTGTGTCCACAAGAGTTGGAATGGTCTTGCCACGGACCATCAAGTCCATGAAACCCCGACTGTTCATCCATGATTTCTCCATAACTTGTCCTTGCATACATACCTGTTCACTACGTTCATCATCAAGCAACGGCTTCACCATCTGTGAACTGGCTCTGATACCACCTGTCATGCCCCCAATTCTTTTTTCCTTTAATTGGTCGGGTGCGGCACCGCCTAAGTAACCAACATTTTCCATTATTATGTTACTTTATGAACTACGACTTCAATCATTTATATCAAACATGAAATACTTTATAATGTGCGGAAACCATAATAAACGACATGATAAACGACAACCAGAACACCAACAATATGAAAGAGATTTTTTTTTATTATATATGCGAAATAGTACAATGGTCGGGAGTGTCGCTCCGCCGGCGTTCATAAATGAGGTTGGGCACCCGCCCATGCAAGGGCGCCCTCCGGTGCAAGAGCGCATGGCAGTCACACCACAAATCTCACGCAATATACAACCAAATACCACAACTGTGCCAGAACGGGCGGGCGCACCTGTGCACACCTGCACAAACAACAAACGATGTGTCAACCGGTAGTCGGGCGGTTCACCCTCACCCTCACCCTGAACGATTACCCGGCGGGCGGTTCACCTACACCCTCAACCGATTCTCAACCGCGCCTTCACCGTTTCTCCATGTGCCTTTGCCCGACAGGTGGGTGCATCTCCTATACGCCTTGCTGCGGCTACCAAGTGCGCACTTCTCCTTTGTGTGATGAATACTTGTGATGATTCGATGATTCTTCCAAATGAGCGCTCCACCAAACGCTTATACGCTCACCATGTGTGGCGACCTCCCCTCGGTCGACCCACCAACGCCATTGTTTATTCATGTGCCGACGCCCTCAACCGATGTGCGACACCCCTATGTCAAGTCGGCTCGCCCATCGCTCATCCACGCCCAGCTCGCATATAAACGATGGTTCCATGCCTTAGTCGATTTTTCTAAGTGAGGAGAGTGCGCGCCTGGCTACATAACCGCAGGGCGTTACACGGGGTATGCATGCGTTTGCATTCTCTGACAAGATGCCAAAAAGTTAGGCATCAGCTCTCGCTCAGCTGTGCACCAACGAGCGGTTTGATTCACTCTCTCCATGCATGGAAAGCATGGAAAGCTCAATCCTTATTTATTTCCTCGTCTCCACAATGGCTATGCTTTTTTCAATTTAATATTTCCCAGAACACATCATGGCCATTTTATGCACCTACCATCGCATAATCTCCGCCATGTTTTCCGTTTTAAAATGCTTTCTCTGTGGTCTCCACACTCCTGAGCTGGCAAATACCCATTTTCAAATTCGGAGTGGCGTTGTCGGGCGATGTAGAATTGAATTCAGATTTTTTAAAGTCTGTTAACTATATTATAAATTTGGCATTATATATATGTAGCAAAATTTATTAATTTAAATGCAAATTAGAAATATTCTAATTACAAATATAGTAAAATTCGTTAACCATCAATTTAATATTAGAACACTAAATTTTGTTAACCATATTTTTGATATTGATAACTTAACTATCCATTTGAGATTAACAATTTTGCATGTTAGTTATTAAAAATTAATGTAACAGAGTAAGTAAGGAACACGTTAAATTTTAAGGCTCTATATTAAATATATTAATCACTTGTGTGAATAATATACATATTCAATATTATATATATAACTAACAATGCTGAAAATTTTGTCCTTTTAATTCTAAAAGAGTAAAATCCACATCAATTAAATAATTTATCTCAAGTTTGTTTTTTGTTATCATTATTTATTTTATTTTTATTCTTTTAATTTTAAATTTTATATTATTAAGATATACATATAAATTATATTTAAAATTTTACATATTTTGACAAGGAATAGTCATTGTAGTAATTGTTTCTTGCCTATTATTTAGTTATTTCCAATTGGTTATAATATTTTTTTGAGCAAATTATTGTCATTTATTACAGTGAATGTATAGCTTATCAAAATATAAAGATTTTTATGTGTTAATCAATAGCTTTATCTAATATAGTTTTTCATGCTTCAACTAATACATTCTCAATGCTTTAAATGGAAAAATAATGCTCCTTATCTCAAAGCTTCATTAGCTTCATTAGCTTCATAACTTTGATTATAACTATAATATCACTAATTTAGCTTACAATCCTTTTGTGACCATAACAACAATCATGCAAAAGAAACTGGAGAAGTAAAGGTAAAGATACTCCCACAAGGCACCCCAAAGGGCCTTTGTAACACATAGAGAACCCATGTATTTAGACTGAAGGTAACTCCATTGATATCCAAGAATTTTGGAAATATGTAATTGAATAGCAATAGGAGCATTGAAGAAGAATATACGTAGTTTACCATGAATTATACTTGTGCCCAAAGCTACCATAAGGTATTCTAGTACCTATTTGGAGGCATGAGCTTCTCCTACTATTGGTGCAAACATAAGAAGAGTTTCATCTACAAATTGTTGATAAAATGCAATTTGATCATCCCCGTGAAGTTCCATACCCCTAGTTTTGTTTGAGGGTGCCATAGCCTTAATAGCTCAACTCATTCCTTTTTCCCATTAGTAAGAATAAGTAGGATAATGAGTCCCCTTGGCTAATTCCACAAGGTGGACTAAATGTTGACGAGGGTGGTCCACTTATGAGAATCAAGAAGAAGGCTTTGGAAATAAAAGAGATAATCTAATTTATCTATTTGTCAGAAAACCCAAAGGTGAAACAGATGTGATAGATGTATTGCTAGTTGGTTATACCAAAATAACTGGGCATGTAAAGCTTAATGACCATACCCAAATTTTGAAATCTTTATAGGTCAAATTAATTCATGGGCCAAAAGGATGTTATAAAGAGTTTTTCCACCTTCACCATAACTAGATTTCTCCTAGAAGATGAGATTTTACATTCTTTGACATGTCTTCCTTAGAAATACATGTGAATTAGGTGGTATTTTGTTTGTGAGTATTGGGGATGTTATGAAAAATAACTAAAATATTGATGGATAAATGAAGGAGAGAAGAACATTCAATTATTCCATTTATCCATGTTTTAACATCAACATCATAACACAAATTCAGCCCTAAAACACAATTAGGGCTTTAAGTTATAGTGAGATGCTAACATTGAAAAGGAATTGAAAAATTACTACTAATATTTTTCTCACTAAAAAAAAAGGTATTTAAGGGATTCCATTGAAAGAATTACATAGAACATCCCCAGTTTGATTACATCGAACTAGTAGCCATTTAAATGTTCAAAGAAAAACACCTATTCGAGATGGCTTTGCCTTAGACATCTTTCAATCATATTAGGCCATCATTAAGCCACATGTTTGGGAATTTTTTTGGGATTTTACATAACATCCCAAATACTAACAAACATAATGCTGCCTACTTCACACAAATTCCTAAGGAAGACATGAGAAATCTCATCTTCTAGGAGAAATCTAGTTATGGTGAAGGTGGAAAAATCTTTTATAGCATCATTTTGGCCCATGAATTGATTCAATCTATAAAGATTTTAAAATTTGGGTATGGTCATTAAGATTGACATGCCCAATTATTTTGGTAGACTCAACTAGCAATACATCTATCACATCCTTTTCACCTTTGGGTTTTCTGACAAATAGAAAAATTAGATTATCTCTCTTATTTCCAAGGCCTTCTTCTTGATTCTCATAGATGGACCACCCTCCTCAACATTTAGTCCACCTTGTGGAATTAGACAAGGGGACCTATTATCCTACTTCTTCTTTCTAATGGAAAAAGGAATGAGTTGAGCTATTAAGGTTGTGGTACCCTCAAACAAAACTAGGGGTATGTAACTTCACGGGGATGATCAAATTGCATTTTATCAACAATTTGTAGATGAAACTCTTCTTATGTTTGCACCAATAGTAGGAGAAGCTCATGCCTCCAAATGGGTACTAGAATAAGTACTATCATGGACATATAAATGATATGATTGTAAATCACTTCGAAAACTATGGGGTTGGCAGCATTTTCCCAAGGAATGGACCAAGACATGGAGAATGACATTTGTTTTATCATAAATGTTGTAATAGATTAATATATTATATCTATTGTGGAATACTCCAATATCACTGCTTTGATGATGTGAATTGGAACGTTTTCATAAATTCTTTAAAGTAAGAAGAAGTGTTTCCATAAGACAAAAAGTAGAAGCCATAAAATTCATATATAATAGTAAGAAAAATAGACGGTAAAAAAATTTGAATAAAGTATTACAGAATGTGACAAAATGAAGTAGTATAGAGTGTCCTAAATGACATTCAAATTCACCTATTCGTTATGTAATCACTAAAGGTTCCAACTATTTATAATTTTATCAGAACATCGGAAATGTAAGTCCAAGAAGGAGAAACATATGGGGAAGGGAGGGAGTAGGATGGAGGGAGAGGGAGAAAGAAAGGGAGGTAGAGGGAGGGGAACAATGTAAGGGAAGAGAGAGTGATAGACTTAGTGTTGGAGAGGGATAGGGTAATAGGATAGTATAAGAAGGGAGAGAGCAAGCGAGGGATGGAGTTAAAGAGAGAGAGAGAGGAAGGGAAAGAGAGAGAGAGATAGCGAGAGATGTGGGGGGGGAGGGTGAGGGAGGGATAAAAAGGGTGAGATAAATGGAGAGGGAAAGAGAGGGATGTAGAGGTAGGTTTAGCATGTAAGAGAATAGAGAGGTGGAGAGAGAGAGGCTGCGAAATGGAGAAGGGAACAAGAGAGTAGAGAGAGAGAGGGAGATAGGGAGGGGGAGAGAGAGAGAGCTAATTTGATGGATAGATGTAGGTAGTGAGTGATTGGGAGAGGGGGAGGGGGAGAGAGGGGGATTGGGGGAGAAGGAAATGGAGAGGGTGGTATAGCGTGAGGTAAACGGGTAAAGAGATAATGGGGAGTAGAGTGACTGAGATAAAGAGAGTAGCACACAAGGGGATGGATAAAGAGGGTGGGAGAGAGGGAGTGCGAGTGGAAGAGAGAGAGAGAGAATGGGAGGGAAAGATAGAGTTACTCTTCGAGGGTATAATTCTAAAATTAGAAATTCTTTAATTTTTTATCGAATTGCATGTGGATGTTAAATATGTTTGCCAATTTTTAAGAGCTATGCTAAGTGTATTTGCATGATCTAATGACTTTTCTAATTCTTTCTTTGTTTGGGAAAATTATTGGTGAGACTTTTGAATTATAATGGATAGTTATTAATTTCTTGAGCTATCACTTTGTCTTCCAATCCATTTAGTTAAGAATTGTGTTTCTCATTGTGGTCAACCGACTTATGTACTAATTGTTGGACAACAAAAGGTGGATCATTATTTCTTATTCTAATGTTTATATTAAGTTGTTTTATTTCTTAGTTCTAACATTGAAACCAAATCTCCATTTCTTGTTGTTTTTTCTGTTGAATCTTGTTACGATCGAACTTCATTTCTTTTTTATATTTTCTTGGCTGCTCTCACAAATATTTCTACGGTTTTAAATATATGTTTTCCTGAAGAATGGTATGGTTGGGTTTCTCACGAGGTATGTTTTACTATTCTTCTTTATATCATAGACGGAGTACTAAGTGTATTTGACTATACACAATGAACTTGTTGATTATTTAATGGTGAGGTTGAAGTAACCTATACTCCTAAATTGATTTTCATTGGCATTTCCATTAATATGTCATCCAACCTAGAATGTTTCGATACAACTTCCTAAGTATAGGTACATCGCATTTTATCTTGACCGTAATTTTATTCTATAATTGTTATTGTAGTAACAAGGGGTGAATCAAAAGTGAAGTCAATGATCAAAACATGATTTTTCTCCTGTTGGGTTTAGTTTACTATCCTTGGTCCTATGCCTATGATGAACTTCCATTTTCTATGTCATGTTTGTGTGGAGTTTATTTCTTATGTTCTTGTATTTGTTGAACTACCATCATTTTCTATGTTATTCTTTCAATGAATACATTTGTTCCATGTCCAAGAAACTGTAAGACGTCAGGCTCAATAGATTATGCTAGAAGTTATCGACATTTTCTATGCTTTTCTATGGTATGCTAAAGAAAATTCATGCAATTTAGTGTAGATTCTATTTTTGTTGCGGGTCTTCAAGGTTAATACGTGCCAAGATTTCATTCCCATTCATTGTAGATGTTTACTTCACTTTTTTTTTTAACTCCATGAATATTTTCTTTGATATTCTTAGGAGATCTGTGAATATTTTCTTTCATATTATTAGGAGATTATGTCAGAGGTACTGATAGGTCAAATATAAATGGCGTTGTAAAATTATGCTTCCCTTCCTTCTTCCTCTTAAACATATGAAAGCAGTAAAAGTATATCTGCTTCTTCTTCTCAAGCTGGTGGTAAAACTGGGAATATTATGTTAGATTATAAACTGATTCTGTAAACATTTGGTGAGTTGTAGGTTGATACAGAACATCTTCCTGGTCTACATATAAAGAGTAGACATACCAAAATTTAGATATTTTGAGGGACAATTGAATGTGCAATGAGGGATGAAACATTTTTTGTACGTGTTGAGGTACCCTCTATTTGTTGGAAGATTTTTGAAGATTTCTTGTGGGCTATCTGGTGAATTTTGCTTCAAGGCTAACCAAATTACTAAAGAGGGGAACAAAATGGAGTTATTTTAATTTTTACATCCATACGGATTCATATTCAACATGTGACCAATGTTTTTTGCTCAGTTGTATATTTTTGTCATCATGGTAATTTGAGCAATTTCTTCTAGCACAGTGAGTTTAATGTTAGAGACTCTCCTTATTCATCCAAAATGACAATGGTAACCTATCCTTTTGAATGGGGATTTATTTTAATGAGTTTTGTTTAATATATTTATTAATTTAAAAACCAGAATGTAAATTCTTATTTCGATTTTAACATTTTATTTTGAATGGCGTAATAGATATCATGCATATCTGAAAAGTTAATTGTTAACATTATGCTACAGAATTGTGAAAAAATAACAAAAAAACATAACACTATTGTTGAATCTAACAAGGTTAAAGGAGAAGAAATATTTATACTATCATTCTATTCCATTGTGATTTGCTTCCTTTGAATGTCATTGCTAAATAAATAAATGACATGGCATACATGTTTTATGTAAGTACTTTTTATACTATCATCCCTTTTTGTTGTGTTTTGCTTCCTTTGAATGTCATTGCTAAATAAAAAAAATGAGATTGCTTACATGTTTTATGTAATGTGTTTCGAATATATATCCCTAATAGTTGACATATCAACAAAAGTAGTAGAAGAGCAAGCCTTAGTCTTAGATTTGACTGAAAACTCAACATTTAATTTAATGCTCAGTAGGAAAAAAATTAGAAATAAGAAAAAAAAAGTAAGATATAAAAGACTTATTTTAACAATATATATTTAACCCAATAACATAAAGATAAATAAATAGAAACCAAATAGAGAATATTTTTTAATGCAAGGAAGGATAAAATAGAAAAAAGTATAATTATTTATAAAATTAGAGCATCAAGAAATAATAACTAAAATGAAATTCACACACTAACATTAAGACTTTAAAAGGTCTACAAAATATACACCATCATTACTAGTCAAGATCATCACCATATGTTGACTCTAATGATCTTGAGTCGTGAAAAGTGCTTTCTGGGTCAATATCAATAATCAAAATATTATCTCCAAAATTCTCAACATTTCTTATATTCCTTTTTTATGGGAATCAATTTGGAATTACACTTCATTCATCTTTATCCTGACTATGCTAGACCACTTTAAGTACATAGAAGCTATAACTTTAATGTTATAGTTAATGTGTTCGATATTAAAATTGATGTGTGTTGTAACATTTCAAGAGTTACAATGGCTACTATGCGTCATAGTTTTTAGAATTCATTATGTTAAAGATCATAACGCACTATGGTTTAATTAATTTACAGTTAGTCCCTTGAAAATAATCAAGTGATCAATGTTAGTTTTTCTTAATGGTAATAGTGGTTAGAGGTTGCAATATTAAAGGGTTTGTATTTCTCTAAGAGTGTGAATGATCACAATAAATTAATGTTTATGTGTCATATCAATGATTTGACATTCATAATGGTTTTTGGTTAAGAGAAACATATTGTATCAGATATTATACTTGTCATAGTGGTCAAATGTTACATTAAATAAGGGAGACAATTTGTGGAGGTTAATATAGAGCACAATATCGACAAATATCTAATAATAAATTCATTATAATTAATGAATATATAAATACATCTGTTAATATATATTTTTTTCAAATCAAGATATTATTGGGAAACTCGATTAGTGTTTCCTTATAATTGCCCTCATTGTTTTAATCCAATAACTGATTGGTTGTACTTAAAAAAACTGTTAGTGATTAAGTAGCTAGAGTTTTTGAGACTACTAGAGTTTTGCAAAGCTCTTAGAAATATTGAAAAAAATAGATTCATTTTGAGATAAGTAAATTATTTATAGTATCTATCATTTAAAATTTCTTTAAAAAACTATAAACTAATTATTTTTTAATTACTAATAAAAAGAATTGTTAATGCATATAACTTTATTTATTAATAAAACAAATTATTTTATTACTGAAAATTATTATTAAACCACATGAATTTATCATTTAAAATTTCTTTAAAAAAATTATAAACTAATTATTTTTTAATTACTAATAAAAAGAATTGTTAGTGTATATAACTTTATTTATTAATAAAAAACTATTTTATTACTAAAAAATATTATTAAACCATATGAATTCTAATAAAGAATTTTGTTATTAAACAACATATCATCAAATTATATTTTGACAATTTTATTTTTTAGAGAAAAAAATTATAATCACTTTCTTTGATGGTGAGTAATTCTGTGAATTCTTTCTCTTATAATGTTATTGCCATGCTATAAATATAAAGTTTTACTTCTAAATTTGTATTTTACCATTAACTTTTAGTATTTCAAATTGCCAATATTTTCTTAAAAACAATGAATGGTTCTTTGTAAATTTTACTTTTAATCTTTTACTTTATAAATTTTTTTGTGTGCTTTATTTTTTTTATTTGAACGGTTAAACTTTTCTTTTGTTTGTAAATCGTTCAAGAATGGAATTAATATTCGGCTTTTAAAATTGAGTTAGTTTTTGCTTTTCTTAAGGTGTCAGGGATCTTAAATTCAAATTGTCGTTAATCACTGATTAAGTGATAGCGGAATTCGACCAATGAGAATTTTTTTCATAGCGTTTTCCTTCATTGTTCAATGCGGATTTCGCAATCGCAATCTCTCTTTCGCGATATGTATCTTTTTGGCTCTGTATGTATCTTTTTCATAATTCAGGAAGATAGGTTTGTTGGGAGAGCGTCGAGGGAAAGCTGAGCATCAGAGTGAATATCCGAAGGTCATGTGTTAAATCCACGCTCCTGTATATGTAGGTCATGTGTTCGATCCACGCTCGGGTCCATGCCATGAAGGTTATGTGTTCGATCCACGCTCCAGTCCACGCCATTTCTTTTCGAGGTAAGGAAGACATTTCTGTGCATTCGAATTATCTTCACGTTCTTTAGCCACGCCTCTTTCTTCTTTGAGCATTGTTTTAAATAAATCCTTATTTATAATTTATTTCCAGAACTATGAATAGCGTTTATGGATATTTTTTGAATTATCTTAAGTTAAGCCATTCCTCTTCTTCGAGCCTTCTTTATAATTTTTTCCGGCAAATATGGATAGCGTAGCGTTTATGGATAATTTTTTTTGCACGTTTATGGACAGCGTTTATGATAATTTTGTTTGCACGTTTATGGACAGCGTTTATGGATAGGGTTTATGTTTATGGGTAATTTAGTCCTCAAGATTCGTGTGTCCTCACACTCACTTACAATTAATTCACTCAGCCAATTAAATTTGCTTTTAAAATATAAACACAAATAATAGCGAAACCTGAATGGTTATATAGCGTTCCCGCTGCATTAGAAATACATCTTAGCCGCGAAGGTATTGAAGCCATAGTGTTGTTTTGGTAATTGTGTTTCGGCCACTTAACTTATTTTACAATTAATTCACTCAGCCAATTAAATTTGCTTTTAAAATATAAACACAAATAATAGCAAAACCTGAATGGTTATATAGGGCTGCCGCTACATTAGAAATACATCTTAGCGGCTAAGGTTATGAAGGCATAGTGCTGTTTTGGTAATCTTGTGTTTCGGCCACTTTAATTTTATTTGGTCCAATGACGAGAAGATATTTGTTATTCCATTTGAGACCACATCAATCCATAGAATATGCGTGAAGGTATTCCATTGTATTTAGGCTTATCGTTATGACTAATGGATGTATTTTGAAGTTTCATGCTGTAGGTTATTTATATTTGGGGTTTGCAGAATTTGTCTATGGTAATTGTGCATTTTGTTTATTTTATTTTTTTAAAGGATTTATATAATTTTATAAGTTGTTTTTAAAAATAGTTATGCTTATTTTGTTTGTTTTTGGTGGTTTGAAAAATAGAATTAATATTCGGGTTTTAAAATTTAGTTAACTTTTCTTTTCTTTTTTTGAGCTTTTTGCTTTTTTTTGCTTTAGTTAACTTTTTTCTTTTTCAGACTTTTTCTTTTTTGATTTAGTTAAATTTAGTTAATAGATGGATTCCGGCGATGGGATTTTTTTCACAACGGTTTCCTTCATTTCTAAGTAAGCAATAAGCAGCAATTGGTAACACCAATCTTATTGGCTCTGTATGTATCTTTTTCATGAATTCTGTATGTATCTTTTTCATAATTCATGAAGATAGGTTTGTTGGGAGAGCGTCGAGGGAAAGCTGAGCATCAGAGTGAATATCCGAAAGTCATGTGTTAAATCCACGCTCCGGTATATGTAGGTCATGTGTTCGATCCACGCTCGGGTCCATGCCATGAAGGTTATGTGTTCGATCCAAGCTCCAGTCCACGCCATTTCTTTTCGAGGTAAGGAAGCCATTTCTGTGCATTCGAATTATCTTCACGCCACGCCTCTTTCTTCTTTGAGCATTGTTTTAAATAAATCCTTATTTATAATTTATTTCCAGAACTATGAATAGCGTTTATGGATATTTTTTGAATTATCTTAACTTAAGCCATTCCTCTTCTTCGAGCCTTCTTTATAATTTTTTCCGGCAAATATGGATAGCGTAGCGTTTATGGATAATTTTGTTTGCACGTTTATGGATCTGATCCTGCAACTATGGATAGGGTTTATGTTTATGGGTAATTTAGTCTTCAAGATTCGTGTGTCCTCACACTCAATTACAATTAAATTTGCTTTTAAAATATAAACACAAATAATAGCGAAACCTGAATGGTTATATAACGTTCCCGCTGCATTAGAAATACATCTTAGCGGCGAAGGTATTGAAGCCATAGTGTTGTTTTGGTAATTGTGTTTCGGCCACCTTAACCTTATTTTACAATTAATTCACTCAGCCAATTAAATTTGCTTTTAAAATATAAACACAAATAATAGCAAAGCCTGAATGGTTATATAGCGTTGCGGCTACATTAGAAGTACATCTTAGCGGCTAAGGTTATGAAGGGATAGTGCTGTTTTGGTAATCTTGTGTTTCGGCCACTTTAATTTTATTTGGTCCAATGACGAGAAGATATTTGTTATTCCATTTGAGACCACATCAATCCATAGAATATGCGTGAAGGTATTCCATTGTATTTAGGCTTATCGTTATGACTAATGGATGTATTTTGAAGTTTCATGCTGTAGGTTATTTATATTTGGGGTTTGCCGAATTTGTTTATGGTAATTGTGGATTTTGTTTATTTTATTTTTTTAAAGGATTTATATAATTTTATAAGTTGATTTTAAAAATAGTTATGCTTATTAAGAATAAATATTGAGTATAAAATTGTATTAATTAAATTGTTTTTTCATAATTAATTATTTATATTACAATTATATATATATAGATAGATAATATATATTATTTGTTAGAATATTATGTATATATTGACATCGAAATTATTATTGTAAAGAAATGTGAAAATCAATTGATATTATAAGTAAAGAGAATGAAATGATATTTTTTTTATGTTTATTTAGGAAGGGATGGGGAGGAAGAGTGGGAGGAGGAGGTGGAGTTATAGGAGGAGGAGGTGGACTTGTGGAGTAGGTGGAGGAGGAGAAGGGGGTGGAGGCGGAAGAGGTGGAAGTGGAGGAGGAGGTGGAGGTGGAGGTCTAGGTGGAGGAGGAGGAGGAGGAGGAGGAGGAGAGATCGAGGTGGTTGAGGAGGTGGAGGCAGCGGTGATGAAGCAGGTGGAGGAGGAGGGGGCAGAGGTGGAGGTGCAGAAGGAAGTGGCGATGGAGGAGGAGGTAGTGGTGGTAGTGGAGGAGTAGGAGGAGGTGGTGCTCGGAATGGCGGTGGAGGCATAGAAGGAGGAGGTGGTCATGGTGATGGAAGAGGAGGTGGAGGTGGAGGTGGAATAGGAGGAAGAGGTGGAGGAGGAGGAGATGGAGGTAGAGATGGAGGATGAGGAGGAGGATGAGGACGAGGTGGCATAGATGGAGGAGTAAGAGGTGGCGAAGGAGGAGGAGGGGGAGGAAGCAGCGGTGGAGAAGGAGGAGGTGGTAGAGGAGAAGGTGGGGGAGGTGGAGGCTAAGAAGGTTGTGGAGGAGAAGGGAGAGGTGGAGGAGGGGGTGCTGGTGGAGGAGGAGGAGGAGGGGGAGGGGCTGCAAGAGATGGTGGTGGAGATGGAGGAGGAGGAGGGCAAGGGGGAGGAGGTGGAGGCGGAGTGGCCGGAGGTAGAGGTGGAGGAGGAGGTGGAAAAGGAGGTGGCGGTGGAGGAGAAGGAGGTGGTGGTGAAGAAGGAGAGGGAGCGGGTGCAGGAAATAGTGGAGGAGGTGGAGGTGCAGGTGCAGGTGGAGGGAGAGGAGGTGGAGGCTAAGGTGGAGGGAGAGGGCGTGGAGGTGGAGGTGGAAGAGTAGGTGGCGATGGAGGTGGAAGAGGAGGAAGAGGGGATGGAGGAAGTGGGGGAGGAGGAGGAGGTGGCGAAGATGGTGGAGGAAGAGGAGG
>APFE030991137.1:0-20812 GCA_000404065.3 Pinus taeda
TCGGTAAAGCTCGGTAAAGCCTTCTTTCCTCGATTACATTTGTCCTGACGATGAACCACACTAGTTGGTTCGAAACGCGTCGACAAATGATCAATTATGTGATTTCGCCAAAAAGTTTCTAAACAAATGTTATGGATCACAGAAGTCTAAATTCCTTGATGTTTTCTAATATTATGTTTTGACTTTCTAAATGCAATATACAATTATTGTTTTCAATGAAATATATTGATAGGGGATAGTCATGGTGGTTATTGCCTTGGTCACTAGTAAGCTTCGTATATGTTTGGCCATCTATAAAGGTTTCTTGATTTTGGGTAATTAACTTAACGTCTTAATTTTGGGTAATTAACTTACTCTAAAATGAAATAAGACATTCAATGTGTTCCTTGTAATATAGATATAAACAAAACATCTAAATAAAAGTAATTGCACAATGATCCATACAAAAAAACAAAATTTTCCACATACCAATTAACTCTTCTAGAGAAATTCAACAATTCCAATTTATTAATCCTATAAGTAAGTACCTTTTGGGACAATCGCTAGCTATTATTATTAATTTTCAAATTATTAATAAAGCGATTGGGTTAGCCGTACGAGGTGCTGAAAGCATCGGCAGCGTTAAAGTAGTGCAGGAGTACAGGTGGAAAGCAAAACAAAGTAAACGGCGGGCATTCGTTGGCCATCTTTCACACCCCAACTGGAAAGCACAGAAGGCCTCTAGCGACCATTTATTCCGTTAACAGGCTCGTCCCGGGTTCGAGCCACCGAGAGTTTCATCCCATTCACAGCCACGGTGATACACGGTGATACTGTGCAGGGAAAGGAAGAGATCTGGTGCCCTACTGTTGCAGAAATGGCAGATGGAAAGCCATCTACACTGGTGTTACTGCTTCTTGTAGTGCTTCATCTCATTGCATTTGGGTTCGCTGTAGCTGCCGAGCGCAGAAGAAGCACTGTATGTTATTACACTTTATATATTTCACACTTCAAATCTGCATGATGTATCTTTTGATTTGCCATCTTTTAATTTTTTTCAACACCCTGGCTTTTGTGTTGCTTTTGTTTTCCTACGCTGTGAGAGAGAGATAAATAGTATGTGTCTTGTCTTGATTAGCTTTAATTTTTAATGGGTTTTCTCTGTGGCTTGAATTTCTGGCTTTTGAGTGTTACATGGGTTTTATGTTGCAGTCGTTTTTCGTTAAATATAAATTGAATGATTTTCCCTCTTTTTTCTGAGCTATGCTTCTGGGTTTATTTGATTTGATATTTCAGATGAGGACATTCATGTTTGCCTTTACTTACTATTTTTGAAAAATATGTACCCGTTGCTGATATTTTTCTCTTGCATTTCAGATTTTCGTTGAAAATTTGTGTTCTCCGGTCCTGATATTTTTATGCCGAGTTACATATTCTGGTTAATTTGGCTTTATTTTTCTCCGTGGACTTAGTATGATAGTCTTGAATTATTTTTATGCCGAGTTACATATTCTGGTTAATTTGGCTTTATTTTTCTCCGTGGACTTAGTATGATAGTCTTGAATTCTCATTTCATTTTGTTTGGTTCGACAAATTTGTTTGTTTGTTTTTTTAAATATTTAGATGTTTTAGTTACAGTCCAAAATATATCATAACAAGACAAGTTTAGTTAGATCTTTTATTATAGATCCAGAAAGATCCACATCCTTTGTAATATCAAGGCTCCTGTCTATCAAGTGATTGAAAGCAAACAATTATCGTAACATACCCATGTAGTGACATAAGGCTCCTATCTATCAAGTGATTGAAAGCAAACAGTAGTCTTAACAGACCCATGTAGTGACATATTCAAAAAGACTTAACAAACAGACCCATGTAGTGACATATTACAATTTCAAAAAGAGCTAAGAGATTATTATATGAAAACTATTGTAAAACTACTGTAAGACCATCTTGTACTTCTATCCGGTTACGGTAAAGCTCAGGTAGGTGTAGTCCTTTTGAAAGCTGATCTGCAAGCTTGCTGTATTGTCCATAAATATAGGTATAGCTGACCCATAGAAACTGATTATATGTCCTTTAATTGCTGTGCTAATGGAAGGATAGAATGAATTTTACTTGGAGACTCCTTTTCATTTAATTAATGATCAGAGAAGAATCACCTATGATCTGAAGCTTATCAATCACTTTTGTTTTTGTGGGTACAAAGACGTTAAGTTATTATATTTATTGGAAAATAAACCAATACTGATAATCATAAAATTATGAACAGCTTCTATTTACAAATCAAGAGCCTCTAGTATTATCTACCCAAAAGCATTTCCATGATCTTTGAAGCCTGCCTTCTGCGTTCAAGTTTAACCCCCTGAGCCGGAGACAACGCTTATCACACAGCTTAATCTACCTTTTGATTCCGACCAGCTTCTCCTATCTATGAGCAATAAAAACCGGCTGGTCAAGGGATGACCTGACCTTAGCTACAAGGGACCTTTCAGGTATCGTATATCCTATCTAAGATTTGTTCCCTACCCGTATTTACTAGTTTGAGACGAAGACAGTTTATTTAGTAATGAGACTTGGTAAAACTTAAATACTCTCTAAATACATCAATAGTTGTGTGACCATCGGCTATTAATCCGGCCAAACTAGAATGAGGCCACACCTTTAACTTTAAGGAACACTAGGTAGGCAGTGCTGAAATTGGAAACTGTGTTTTGGTTTCTTGCTATGGTCACTTGTGATTTTCACACGATTGCGTCTTGTTGCTTTTTTCTTCTTTATTACTAGCCCTGCTACTCTGGCTCAGTTGCAACTTGCAAACCAACAATCCTTACACTTACCAAGTTGGGTCTCTCTGTGGTTGTTAGCCAATTGGAAAGGCTGGTCGTTATCTACAATGCACGAGCATTTTGTCTTTTCTATTATTTGATAAGACAATCACGATCTTCACCTGTAATGAGTGAGTTTCTATAGGTATTCATTTATTTCTGTGTTACCTGGTCCTCTATGTTCAGCATCTTTCTCCTATTTGGCATTACATTCTCCATGCTCTTTTCCTTCCAATTCTGGGCATCAATCTACGTGTCAATGGGACATACTTTTGGCATTCCCATTTTTTACTCGATTGCCTGCACCAGGTCTTACTTTTCTTCCTCCTTTCAACCTTCTGAAACGATTTTACTTATGTTAGTTATTTTAGACGGGAATATCCTTCTCTGACAGGATGATGCTAGCTGCCCAAGCTTGTAATAATGCATGTTTTTGAAGGTGATACTTTTGCAATCTAAAGTTCTCTTCCGAACTCCAAGAGTGTTAACTCAGAAATCCCATTTATGAGCTCCATTGTCAAGTGTATCTTAGCACAGGTAACAATAGTATTATCTTAATATAATTCTTCGTGGAAATAAACTATTGAATCTTATTCCTATATATTCTAAAGTCTCGTATATGGAAGGTTTGGAAGCCCTACTCGGATTAAGTAGAGAATCACAAGTTGACAGGTTGAACCCTGTAAACCACTACCTTATAAATGACATTTCTCTAACCCAAAACCAGTCCTCTAAAGCCCTTTTGTCTTGTTGTTTTCAAACTTTAAAACTAGACCATGAAAATTTCCCCATAGGCAAAGATGATAAATATTGGGATGCCTTGGATAAATTCATCCCAGTCCATAAGTCAAACATAAAGGTTGTTGCCATCAGCCAAAAACTGTTAAACCTGCATCTTGGCAGTTCCTGGGCAGTTCCTCAAAAAAGGCTCAATGTATATTCTCAAGGCTGACTTTATGTTTTGCACAGATTCATCTCAACCCCAGATCTGTTACCAACAAAATGATTTTCGAATGGAAGATTCCTAGATTTCATTTCTGAAAATCTACTGATTTTCATAAAAACCTCCAAGAAAAATCACAGGCAGTGATTATTCTGCTATAATCTAATGGAATGCATACATTTTTTTACTAGCCTGGACTATAACCAAGTGTGAAAAGATGATAATGTCGTTTATCTTTCAAGTAATAATCTTTCAATCCACCCAAGCCTCCAATTTAGAGTCGGACAAATCATTAGACAATTCTAACTCCCTCATCATTACATTTCACATACAGTATGCCACTGGTTGCCAAATCCAACCTCCATGAAACTGGTCTGTACCCACTAAAGTCTCAAAGAATGTTGCCTTCCACTTTCTATTGCAACAATTTTGAATTGCGTTCTTCCCAAATTATGCAGTCTGATGTAATGCAATTTCAGGATCACGTTGAGCTCCAAGTCAGTCAGAGGGTGTGTAATTCTGGAGGCTGTTTTTGGTCCATCTGGGACAATGCGTGACATTTGTGAGAGAAAGACTCATGCAACATTCCCTTTTACATAGCAAACTGCAAGGGGTGTCTGCGAGTCAAGTAATAATCTTTCAATCCACCGAAGCCTCCAATTTAGAGTCGGACAAATCATTAGACAATTCTAACTGCCTCATCATTACATTTCACATACAGTATGCCACTGGTTGCCAAATCCAACCTCCGTGAAACTGGTCTGTACCCACTAAAGTCTCAAAGAATGTTGCCTTCCACTTTCTATTGCAACAATTTTGAATTGCGTTCTTCCCAAATTATGCAGTCTGATGTAATGCAATTTCAGCCTCACGTTAAGCTCCAAGTCAGTCAGAGGGTGTGTAATTCTGGAGGCTGTTTTTGGTCCAGCTGTGACAATGCTCGACATTTGTGAGAGAAAGACTCATGCAACATTCCCTTTTACATAGCAAACTGCAAGGGGTGTCTGCGAGTCAAGTAATAATCTTTCAATCCACCGAAGCCTCCAATTTAGAGTCGGACAAATCATTAGACAATTCTAACTCCCTCATCATTACATTTCACATACAGTATGCCACTGGTTGCCAAATCCAACCTCCGTGAAACTGGTCTGTACCCACTAAAGTCTCAAAGAATGTTGCCTTCCACTTTCTATTGCAACAATTTTGAATTGCGTTCTTCCCAAATTATGCAGTCCGATGTAATGCAATTTCAGCATCACGTTAAGCTCCAAGTCAGTCAGAGGGTGTGTAATTCTGGAGGCTGTTTTTGGTCCAGCCGGGACAATGCTTGACATTTGTGAGAGAAAGACTCATGCAACATTCCCTTTTACATAGCAAACTGCAAGGGGTGTCTGCGAGCCATTTTTGATTTTTTTATTGAAGATATGTCTAGCTACGTTGCTTTTTTCTTTATAGAAGATTACATACATGGGTGGATACACACAATGAATTGATGATCTCCCCTACCGAGGTTGCTGAATTGTGTCTCTGGCCACAATTACCGCTGCAGATTACTTGGAATGCTCCAGAGTCCAAATATCTCTAACTTGTATATATTGAGGTGCTTCTTTCAAAGAACCAAGCCCCTTTCCCTGATGGTTTTTACCTTTAATATTCTTCGTGTCATCGCAATAACTTTTACCGAAGACATAGCATATATGTCTCTATATTCTATAAGGGAAATTTTAGTTGCCAGTATTAAATATCAATGCATATCTTGGTTGAACAATGAATATATTTCACTTGCCTCTTTATTGCAGGACATAAGGACAAATTTTAATTTCCAGAAGTAAATTTCAATGCATATCTTGATTGAATGTCTTGCACCTGACTCTATTGCATTGTTTTGCTTTTCAATGTTTCTGTGTTTGCTCAATGCCTCCACTCAATTCACTCGCAGTGTTTTTCATTTTGAAAGAGTGCATGAGGATAATGTCTTTGACTCTTTCCTGGTGTCCTATTTTATCCCTCAATCCAAACTATAAAGTTTTAGGAATCAGTCCTAACCTTTTGACCGTCTATTTGATCACAGGGTAAAGTAGTTCCTGAGCCAAATGAAGTTGATGTCACCTACTGCGTGTACCATTCAGATATAGCAACTGGTTACGGAGTGGGGGCATTTCTGTTTCTTTTACTTGCAGAGGTTTTGATCATGGTGGTAACAAAATGTCTATGCTGCGGAAGTTCATTGACACCAGGGGGATCTCGTGCATGGGCTATCATTTATTTCCTGTCATCCTGGTAAATTGCTATCTTCCAAATTCTTGACATGGGCTACTTTCAACAGGGTTGTGTACCATACTAAAGTTTGGTTAATTGCTTTCTTTATGATGTTCTTTATTTGATTAACCTGAATTAGAAATGAATTAGAGGTTGATTTTTTTCCATAGATCAAGGTTTTTAGACTTTCTATGGGTTCCATGGCACTCATGGCATTCGGGCATTTCCAAGAAGTTTCCGACAGGTTTGCAGAGTTTCTGGCATTGGTATGTCGCCAATTTAGGAGTTCTGTCAACGGAAGTCTAAGCAGTTTCTGATCACCTTGGTTTCAGATCTCAGAAACAACGGAAAAGTGTTAACTTCACGCTGCACATGTCTAGGGCTGCTAGGGCTGCTGGAAACCACAAAAACTGCCCGCCATATGGGAGTCTTAACCAACCAGGGTTGGAATTTAGATTTCTTTTTACCTATCACATCATTTTGTTTTTAGATTTCTCTTAACACATCATTTTGTTTTTAGATTTTTCTTTACCTGTCACATCATTTTGTTGTTGTTGTTTTGAGTCCTTATGCTTCCAACCTTATGTTTAAAATTTTGCTTTTCAATTCAATTTTGCCTTTCAAGAATGACTTGTCATAATAAATTATGACATTTTGTTGTTTTGGGTACTTATGCTTCCCGCCTTATGTTTAAAATTTTGCTTTTCAATTCAACTTTGCCTTTCAAGAATTACTTGTCATAATAAATTAACTTTTCATAATGAAAAATTATTAACTTTTCATGATTAAAAATTACCTTCCGATAACATAATTATGTTAAATTTTTTCATATAAATTTTTTATTAAAAATTACTTTCAATTCAATAATTCAATAACATAATTATGTTAAAAAAAGTATAACTATATAACACAAATGACTTATTAAATCTGAATAACATAATTATGTTAAAAAAAGGTATAACTATATAACACAAATGACTTATTAAATCTTGAATTTTGATTTGAAATAACTTATTAAATCTTGAATTTTGATTTGAAATGCATTCAACGTCCCAAAAATATTAATGAATGGAAACGGTACGTTACCAAATAGAAATTAGTTCTTCAAGGTAAGCACAGAAATTTGGATGGCTAAGCAGGGTTTCTACCGATAGCAAAGTGTAGAAATGGAATTTCGACAATTTACCAAAAAGGATCATGTGAGGGAGCTTTTTCTCTCAGTGTACTAATTTTTTCCCCTTTTGATTTTGTTTTAAATCAATGTTTTCTTATATTTTGTTTTTCTAAATTGTGACGCGTGACTAGAAAATGTAAAAATCCTCATTAGATCTGATAGCATCTTCGCTTCAGATTATTTAATTTAAAAATGTTTGGTAGATATGATAGCATCTTTGTTTTATAATATTCTTATTTTTTTTAAGCGGTGTCGTAACACAGGAAAACTCGTTGTATAGATGTAATAGCGTATTCTCTAGATTCCAAACACATAATTTTCATATGTAATAGTATTTTTTCCGGATTCCAAGCTATACTGTTATTTTTGCAACTGTAAGAGGCTTTTTCATCTTTGTATAGATGTAATAGCGTCTTTTCCAGATTCCAAACACAATTTCCCTATTTAATAACAATTTTTTTTCCAGATTCCAAGCTTTACAGTTTTTTTTTTTCAACTCTAACAGGCTTTTTCTTTTCCCACTATTTTATAATCCTGGGCTTTATTCTTAAAACATGGTAAACTATTATAGATGCTGTAAGTTAGATCTACAAGTTGGCTTTATTCTTAAAACATGGTAAACTATTATAGTTGCTGTAAGTTAGATCTACAAGTTTTTCCCAAAAAAAAATACAAGTAATATGACCAACGAAATACTTAAAAACTTGAAAGTATATGACAAATTAAATAATCCTTGGCTTTATTCTTAAAACATGGTAAACTATTATAGTTGCTGGGAGTTAGACCTACAAGTTTTTCCCAAAAAAATACAAGTAATATGACAAACGAAATACTTAAAAACTTGAAAGTATATAACAAATTAAATATTAGAAAATTAAATCTAAAGGCATATGCGCCTGTAATAGCAAAAGGTTAGACACGGAGGCATTTGAGCTGCAGAGAAAGCCATGCCCTAAATGCAATGCAATTCTTTTCTTTACATCAATAAAAGCCATGCATTGCTTGCATTGGTGTTTTTTTTCAATATTTTTTTCTTATTTAAACATTCCAATTTCCAAGCTAGGACTATTAAAGTACCATATGTTTGCGAATGATATCCAGAGAGAACTAACCCATCCGATAGAAGAAAAAAGATGTTGGGAACGGAGGCTTGTACTTGTTACTGTGCGAGTGTGGGAAGTAGACTGCCCAAAGCTCCTTTTCTATGCCTGTGCAGTTTAGATGAAGCTAGGCAAACCAGCGATATTAACACTGCTTCACAGTGGCGCTCATTGGCATTCTTACTAGTACAGTGGCGCTGATTGGCTTTCTTACTAGTACAGTGGTACTTCATGACCTTGGCCCTATTCCTTCTTCGGTGCCCTTTCTGTAAAAGGAAGGCTGTGTACTTACTGTAAAAGGTAGAGCCGAGCTGAGAGAAAGATGGAAAGCGATCTTCAGATTTATTGCGCTCCTTACCATGCTTTGCTCCGCTGGAAATCCGAGAAATCCATTAATTTCCTCCATTAAATCACATTTCCCCAACCCCGTGGAAACCGCCAACATCTACGTCAGAATTCTATAATTTGCAATGCAAATAACAAATTCCACCTCACAACTTCAAGTTCAAGAAGAGTCCGACCGTGATTTAAGGTGTGGCCACCCACCATTTTCAACCTCACGCACATAACAGGGAATAAAACGAATTATCAATCGAGTGAGTGCAGGCCCTATACCAATTTCGAGTGACGCACATACTCAACCCACTGATATTCTTAAATGCCAAGAAAGGTAACTTTCTATTACAGTTTTATTGTGGTTGTAATGTCTAGACTTGCAGTTGAGCCGTTCAGTGAGGAGTCAACTTGCAAAAAAAACATACTGGTAGATGGAAAATAAAGTGCCGTAATAACGTTTTCCAAAAAGTTTTAAACGTCAGAAATACTTGTTCCACCGTCACTAAAAACGGGCATCCACAAATTCTTAACCGTCAAATACGGGCAAAATGCTCTATGACGAGCAAAATGCCCTATGACGAGCAAAATGCCCGTCAAATTCCATCCCTGGTCCCAACTCTTGCTCATCGAAGTTGCTTCATCAAAGCTTCGAGAAGTTTCACTGAGCTTTCGTGTGGCTTCTTTGTTTCTTGTTACTTGACTTTCCAACTCATATTGGTAGAGCACGCAATTTACAGAAATACATTGTTGCTGTCTGACTTAAAAATTAGACGCTGTTAGTACTTTGGTCCACAATGGTGACCTGCCTTATTTTAGATACTTCGTTGTTTGTTCCATTACTTTAGGTTTCTGAATATTTTCACTCGTGTTTGTTACTGCATTTGAGCTTTAGGCTTAAATTTTAGGTTGGACAGGTGTTGACCCTTTACCCCTCACTTTATGTATAATCATTTTGACTTCCATATCTCCACCAAAGATTTACTTGCTATTACTGGTATAGAAAGTTACATTGAGATCAGATTCTAATGTAGGAACTAAAGCCTTTCAAAATTTGAACTAGGAGACTCTAAACGGCTAACCAAGCAAACTTAGAAGCTTGTGAGCAGTGATGAACTTCTCTACATAGTCAATGAAGACACATTTCATAGTTAATAGCCAATCAAAACAGAATTCACAATTATCCTATGTACTGGGCTGCCCATTATTTGTCTTCAGGCGAACCATAGTCTGGGAATCACTATTGCTGTAAGGAACTTGGGAGTGAGAGGTCAAGGCCTTGATTGCATTTGTTTAACAAGGTCCTGTGCTTATTATTGCTTTCCACTCTGTGATCTACTTGCTCCGAAACCTTTTCTGGAACGAGGACTGCTTGGTCAAGTACAGCCTTTTTTGTCTATTCTGCCAAGATTATGCTCTTGCAGGATGGTTGGTTTAGGTTCTTGACTTTGCTTAACTCTCCCTTTTGTATTTGCACAGATTTGGGAGCAAAGAAAGTTGCCATGATGCAGATTTTCTTGGAAAGTTCTCATTACTTAGTTTTCTTTATTGATTTCTTTACGCCACCTATCCCATATTGTTCAACCTCAATGGCACCTCCAAAATATGCTGAGGATTATTTCTTTGCTCTGGATCCTCCAACTTTGAGTTCAAGATCAATGGCACCCCCAAAATATGTTCAGGATTATTTCGTTGCTCTGGATCCTCCAACTTTGAGTTCAAGATCAATGACACCCCCAAAATAAGCATTATATCATTGCTCTGGATCCTCCAACTTTGAGCTGTATCTTGGCAGAAAAAAGCTTTGTGATCTAGGCACCAGTGAGTTGCATTTTTGCAGTGCCTAGCATGTTTTACCAGATCTGCTTCTAGTTCATGGAGAAACAAGATCTCAGTTGGAGCTTTACAGAGACGTCTTTGCACAGAGAGAAGCAAGGTGCTGTAGAGCCCAGGTGGGGGAGATGTTAGTGTGTATGTGTGTGCATGTGTAACACCTATAAATTAAAATGAAGGAAATCTGATGCCACACTTTTTTAATTAACATGATGTAAAAAAGGCCAATGTATTACTTATCATACTCACAATATTGCAATAACTATAACTAAAGTTGGATCATTCATCTTCACCTTGGTTCTATTATGTGTTTGCATCATTCATCTTGACCTTGGTTCTATTATGTGTTTAAAGGTATACAAGAAGGTGAGGTTCAAACCTAAATGTTTATTAAATATCTAAAGGTGCAAAAATATTGAGGTTTCCTCATAGTGCTTAATAAGTTTGGGGTTAAGATTGAGCTATGCTAGTCATGACATTCAAAGGTGGTATGAATGAATACGTCCTCCTAAGGTCCTGTAGTAAGCCTAAGGTCCTGTAATAAGCATACAGAGAGGAAACCTTTTCCCTGGTAGGCACTGCCTTGAGCAGATGCATTAAAACTTCTATTTTGTCTTCAAATACCTCTTGAACTGTATGTTCTTTGACCAGAAGGGGGAAGAGTATTGCATTATCAATCCACTATCCTCCATTGGCATTTAGAAGGAAGAAGGTTATATTAAACTCTAATCTTGGAGCATGGTGCGCAATTATACAATGAATTGCGTGTTCTTCAATTGGGATTTATCTGCATCTCACCATTTGTCCTCCCAGATGCTTAAGCCTTCTCTTGTACCTCCCGGGTTAAGGAAAGATGAGGGGCCTTTTTTTCTATGATTGATGGAGAAGTTGCCAAAATGGGGTACCTCTTGGGGAATAAGGGCTTGCCAAGAGCAGGCTATAACTTTCATTTCTATTGATCAGTTTTTGTCACTAGAGGACATAAATGTTACTTCTTTCTTTCATTCATTCATTCTAATGTTCTGACATCTTTAGGGATACAAAGATATACCTTGTGGAACTTTATCGTTGTTGTCAGAGATTTTCTTCTGATTTCTTTTGTTATTTTACGTTTTCTTTGGAATTCTTTGCGTGTCAGTATGTTTTCTGCAGGACACATCACTTACAATGTGCTCTGATATTTGCAGGTTGACATTTCTCATTGCAGAGGCATGTCTTATGGCTGGTGCTGTAAGAAATGCCCATCATACGAAGTACAGGAATTCTTTGCATATGGGAACTTTTTCTTGTGAAACATTGAGAAAGGGGGTATTTGGTGCAGGAGCAGCTTTTACCATTTTTACCTTGGCATTGAGTGTATTGTATTACATAAATTTTACCAAAAGCAGAGATGGTGTGCGTAAGACAGTTCGTGGACAATCTAATGTTGGGATGACTAGCTTTTGATGAAGTAAAATATACGGGTGTCATCTATTCCGAAAATAGCACCAGTTGTTCTAGCATTACCCATGCTATCTTGGGATTTCAAAAGAGAATATCTCATATTTAGCTTCATATGAGGTTAGGTTTCTTCACTGTAGCAAGTGACCTTACTGCAATGCTACAGTAAGGTACATATCTAAGAGTACTGAGATATTTTAGATGTGTTTTGAAAAAGTTAAGATGATTGCCTTCATCAAATGTGTATTGTATATCTCCTATTTGACAATTTTGCCCCTTGTTTTTGTATTTCTATTCAAATTGGTTCTTTGATGTCCTACCTGTTTTTTTTCTTTTCCCTTAACACTATTTGCAGTAATTAGTGCTCGGATTTATTATGCCCAGACCTACTGTCCATCACGTTTCTTTCAGGCAAGTGATCAAAATCTATTCTTTTTATTTCATTTCTTTCTTCTTTGTTGTTTTGCAATCTTTGTTTCGATTGAACCTATTTATCTTGTCTGACTTCGCATGTGTAGTCTTTCAGACAGTCTGTTTTTTGGAATTTAATACACTAGATATCATTATAAATGATCAAAGACCATAAGCTTATACATTTTCATAGTTCAGTTATATTTAATAATTCATGCATGAAATTTGATAAATATCAAACACTGATTTGTGCCCTCCTTTTAATTTTTCATTTGGAAGGGGTCTGGGATGGGGGATGTTGAGACCTTTGTGATCGAAGAATAAAACTTTGTGAATTTGTCTGTCTAGTATTTTTGAGTCTCTGCATTCCTCCCAACAAATATATAAGTTTAACATATAATATTCTGATTAAATACAGGACTGGTAAGAGTTTGCGTTTCTCAACATGAAGGAAATTAATTATTGTTAATCTCGCTATATTTGGCGTGTGATTTTCATATCTACCTTATCAAGTATTTTATTTTTATATATGATGCTTTTTCGATAGAAACGTTTTTCTGTCTGATTCTGGATTACATGCATATGCATTTCCCTTGACTAGGTTAATAAACAGTGGATTAGTATTTAATATATAATGTAAATTATTTATTGAATCAAAATTCAGAAAACTTTATCTCGGTTATAATCATAAATCCTCAAGATTATAAAGACTCCATCGTTATAAAATGTTTTCAAATTTAGAAATTTAAACGGAAGATTAATTGTCAATCATATGGCAAATTTCCAATATCAAGCTAAAATGAGGGGTTTTAAAGACATGTTTTTGGTGGATGCATATATATGAATTTTCTTTTAAATTGTATTTTTATATTTGTTTATTTCAACTAAATCTTTATGATATTTATTATAATTTTTATACTAGTATTACTAAGCTGATTATAATTTATAATATAATAATAATATATATATTTTTAATTTTTATATTTAAATTAAATCTAAATTTATTGTATTTGTTATAATTTTTTTATATTCGTTGTTATTATGTTTGTTATAAAATTTATAATTTTTGTTATTTTATTATTTATTTTTTAGCTCAACAAAATTATAATAATAACTTTGCATCACTTCTCTTTCGAATTTATGATTGTTATAAAATTTATTTTTTTTGGTTATATTATTAATTATTATTTTTTAGCTCAACAAATTTATAATAATAATTTTATAAGTTTCGGAGGTATGGAAACTTGTCATTTCTGATGAAATTAATATCTACTCTTGTGTTAAGCGTTTTTTTATAATAGATTTTGAAAATCTTGAAAGCAGACAATGTATTCTAGATTCCGGCCTTTGGTTTTGGGAAAACTCAGGCCTATTCATGAAGCCATGGAAATCATCATTCGATCTCTCAACAACAGTCATAATCTCAGCACCAGTTTGGGTGAGATTGCCAAGTCTACTTTTGCATTTCTGGAATCTCTCATTGTTAAAAGCCATTGGAAATGCAATTGAGAAATTTCACTGTAGGTGCCCAGAAATAGAGGAATATGCCAAAACCACCCATGCACACATTTGTGTGGAAATGGACTTTAGCGCCGGATTCCCAATGGAAATAAACTTAACAAGTAAAGGCTATGTGTGGAACAAGAAACTCGATTATGAAAGTGTTTTTTTTCGATGTCGATCCTGTTTTGAGACAGGGCATTTAGGGAAAAATTGCTCAAAAGCCTTTTAGAAAAATTCTGCTAGAAAAAACCACCACAAATCTACATGGTGGGAAGGAGCACAAAAAGAACACTACACTGTCATCAAAGAAGAATACTCTAGAGAAAACTCTGAATCACAAGAAATCGGGCAAGAAAGAAACAACTCAAGACAAGCAGGGAGAAAGCCTCACCCAACAACAAAAAAGTGAACTCGACAACCCTTCAAACATCAACTGTTATGAGGATTCGAATACCACACAAAATAAATATTCATTTAACAACAAAGTAGATCTCCTAGGCCAAACTTCTTCTTCGACTATCTTCAAAAGGACGAACACAATAGATTGCGAAGTTAAGACACCAATGTCCCAAGAACCAGAAGAGATGAAGGAGATGCAAGATAAAGGAAGTTGGAAGACCGTAGAGGAAAAAAAGAAAGCTACAACACCAATCTTGTCAAGAAAGACGAGGAGCTAGACAATTAAAAACTAAGAAAATTATAGGTCTGATAGACCAATTTGGTTTCAGTGGACGGTAGCCATTATTATCATCATCATCATCATCACCACTTCTCTTTTTAATGAATTTATAATAATAACTTTGCATCACTTCTCTTTTGATCGAGTATTGAAATGAAATTGAAACAAAAGTTTTGTAAATTTCAAATTATATATATATATATATTATTTTTTGTTTATTATATATATATATTTTGTTTATTATATATATATATATATATAATTTTTTGTTTATTATTATGGTAATTAATTAAAGGATGTATTTTTTTGTTTCTCAACTTGTCAGTGAGAAATCAGACCAATAATATAGGGATATAATTTTTGTTTATATTACCAAATGATAAAAATGAAAATGGAGTAGGTTCATAAGCTTTTTGCCATGAGATGAGCTATTATAGAGACAATATCTATACCTAGTATGATGAGAAGATTCATTGTTTTATGAAATTAAAACAAAAAACATTATTATTATTATTATTTTTTTTTAAATAAGTCTAAGATCTATTATTGTTACAAAATGATACAAGGAGGCTCTGGCCTTTACAGTGCTTAGCCAAGGTTCATGGTATATTGCAACAAAAACAAAATGAAGACTGCTCAGAAGTGGGAAACTTGTCCAATCCAAAATAAATTTGCTGCCCTCGTAGGGGAAACCAGCATGTGAACATAGAGCGATATTATATTAAATTCATTTTCAAAACTACTTATTTTGCTCAGAAATGCAAAAGTAAACCCATAGACTTGGTTGCCGGGAACTTGAGACCTGAAGACGCGTGTTGGTTTAGTTTTCGTTTGGTGTTGACTGGTGTTCTTCAAGAATTAGACACATGTAGGCATCGGGGTCATCCTCGTCTTTCGGCAGCGCACCCATGTCTTCCTTCGCTAGAGTTTCTCGATTTTGCTTAGTTGCAGAGGGTTCGCCCTGAGCAATATCACTTTTCTCCGTTGCGCGTGTGGGACATCCTTCATCGCTGGAAGGCTCCTCTTGAAACATGATTATAATGGTGGCCGTGATAATAGGTTGATTCAGAGAGCGATGGTATGTGAATTGGGTAGAAGGGTTGGAATGCGGAGAGCTGGAAGGGAGAGCAGAAGCTGAAGGACAGGTTTGCGAGGGCTGGGAGCGAACAACGCGAGTGCGTCCTCTGCCACTGCGAGTATCAGGATAACGAGTTGAGATGTAATTTGATGAGGGGAAAGAGGAGTCAGAGACCGTTGAGGGCGAAGAACGGAGCAGTGTGCCTCCGTTGCTGCCCCTCCTGCTACGAATTCACTGGCGCAATCGAGGCATAATGGTGTGGGGAGGAAGGGATTGCCTTTAAGAAGTCGGCACTGAGTGGAAATTAGAGGCAGAAGGCTTAGAAGGCTCAGAAGCGAGAGTCAGGTTGCATATTAGGCTTTGAGAGTAATGGTTGCCTTTTCCAAATTCTATGCAGCAGAGAATATTGCATCGCTTGCCTGTTGCAGTGCGGATGCTTGGCTCCACTACAGCCAGGGGGCACTTGCAATTCAAAGGCAAAGGAGCAGAAAAAAAGGATGTGGACTGAATATTCCTTGAGATCTCCATGATGCAGAATCGAGGCTGGATGGCGTTGGTGAATTGGTTTGAGTGCCGCATTGAATGGCATTATGAATGCTGTGAGACGGGTTTATTACTTTGTGTGCGAGCTTACGGATGGCCATGTGGCGATGTCACTTGCCGGCCCGTTCCTTTGCCGTCTTATCATCCTTTTTGTACACCCACATCTAGGAAAAAAACATTAAAATATTATTGGGGAGAGTCCATTGGAATTGTCTTTTGATTTAACATTTTTATTTTCAAGGATTGCTAAATTTAGATTTGCAACGTTTTGAGCTAGTAGAGACATTTTGTTGTCTTATTTTTTGATTTATAGGTGCAGGGCATCGATGCAAAGAAGAATCTCTTGTCAAATTTTATTTTTTAGAGCCAACACTTATTTCATATTTTCCTTTACGTTTTAATAAAAATTAGGTGTTTGAAGATATCTCTTTTAACGATCATGGTTGATAAAAGTCACAAGGACTTAATGCACCACTTTACTGTTTGGTTTTTAATTTTTTGTTTTTTGTTTTTTTACAGTGTTACTCAATTTGGAAAAACTGTCTCTCCACCTAGACTTATATTTCTACAATATGTTATTTTATTTCTAGCAAAATGTGGAGTGTGTTCTTAGTAGATTAGCTATTGAGTTCTTTGCATTTTGATGCGTGAGTGTGCAAGAATGACCTTGATGTCTAGGATGACCTTGATGAATTTGACTTGTTCCAAGATATGGCATGGTGGAAGGAAAATGCACGACAAGAGTAGTAATACTACGACTAGGGATGAAGGTGATAAAAATTGAAGAATTAAACTTTATTGATCAAGATGGGTAGCTCTCAAGTGAGAGGCTGCATCTAGACACTGCCACTGGCAGAACGCTCTACATCCATTCCATTACACACATGAATATATATAACTTACACTGAAATAGGGAAGTCAGAGCAACCTCCAAATGAATAGGAAATAAATCCTAATCAAAGGCATACACTCAACTAATGAACTAACTCCCCCGTAAAATATATTTCTCCATTAATTCTAACACTCCCCCTTAATGGAGAAAGGGTGCTTGAAAAATAGCATACCCTTGCTGGTCTAGTCTTAGCTAGGCTTATAAGGGTACATAAAAAACTTGGTAATTGAGCTTTCATTTTTGTCTTCTTGTTTGAGAGTCCATGCTTGTTCATTCGTTGGTGAACTTTCATCTTCACTTTTCTTGCCATAAGGTAGTGATGGAGCTTCTCCTCCTATTTACGTTTTCTTCTCCAAAGGCGAAATGCTTGAACTCTTATCCTCCTCTTTCTTGATCTCGATTGCAGGCTAACATTCAATGTTGCAGGTTCTTGGGACTTTTCAATTGTTTTTCTTGAATGCCAATATCCGCACACTTAAAAACAATGTTAAATTCATAAAGAGGACCATATTGGCTCTTGCCTTCCTGCTCCTTCAAAAGAGCTTTCATTTATCTAGCTCTCTATATTGACATACTTTGTTGATTCATGCTTTCAACCTCTTTACTCAATTTTGTTGCTACAAACATGTTGTCTTGCATTTGATGTGTATATGGAGATATGTTTTTCTTCTCACTGAATAACAATTCATCAATAAGATGCTATTCATGCATCAGATTTGTTGACACCTAATCTTCATGATTGAGAATTTTATGTAAATAAAATAAATTGGGAAGGTGAACAGTCATCGGGAGATGAACTGAACAATCACTCCCTATTGATATAATAATGGGTTACCTATGGAATAATACATGAATCAGTTTTCTGCCAAACTGGAGTTATTCCTGGCCTGACATGGTATCAGAGCCAGCGCCTTGTTTTAGCTATTATGCTCCTTGTAACTCCTCTGCCTCTGTCTTATTCCCTTCTGTTCTGAAATAACATGCCTTTGACGCACTGCACAATTCTCTATATTGAGGCCTGACGGTGACACTGCAGAGATACGCCACTGGTATGCGTTGTTGAATGGTATGGTAACGCTGCCCATGCGTTTGAGTTTGAACTGAATTTATCTGCATATATGCTTATGCGTTTGAATTTCAACGATGAGGAGTGGTATCAATAGTTTGGTTTATTGAATAATATCAACATTCAATACACATTTTTTTTTGGACGGACTGTTTGGTATTAAATTGCTGTACATAGCGCTCAACACAACGTTCAACACAACGTTTGACACAACGTTTAACACATTGTTTGACACAACGTTTAACACAGCGCTCAAGTTTTTATGTGGTGATATATATATATATATATATATATATATATATATATATATATATGCAGTGATATATATGTACAGTGTAGCATGATTTAACACAGCATTTAAAACAACGCTCAATTTTTTTATGCGGTGATATATATGTTACAGTGGTAGCATGGTTTAACACAGCGTTTAAAACAACGCTCAAATTTTTTATGAGGTGATATATATGTTACATTGGTAGCATGGTTATACGCTGTGATATATATGCGGATTTGAATGGTATTTAGTATTGAACAGCGTAAATGTTGTGCGCTGTGGATTATATGGTATTGAACTGTATTTTTGCGTTGGTCTTCCACAAATGAACTTCAACTCGCATTCAATTCTCGAATAGCTTTTTGTCTTAACATGCACAATGAAGCTGTGAGGGCTTTGCGATTCCCTCCTTATGTACACAAAAAAAAGGAGAGAGACTTCTTATTCCCGAATTTCTCTAGTTGATGTTGCTACATATGGTATAATACAATGGTTTTAATGCTATCCTATTGCTCTATGGCATATATATTGAAAGATATATATATATATATTGAATGGTTTTTGTTTAAAAAAAAAAGGGGGGGAGGTGATATGGAGGATATTTTATAGAGACATTGGAAGAAAACATAGTGCATAAAGACTTTGAAATCTTTTTGCCCTTTTGAGAACAATTTCATTATATATCAGCAGAAGTATTTTTTTTTTTCTATCAGCAGAAGTTTTTTTTTTTTACAGAATGCATTCAATCATCTGTATGGTAGGAATAGTTCTCACTGGCAAGGAGAACTACGCTGATTGGTCCTGGATGATACAACACACCCTCATCTTCAATGAGTTGTGGAAAGGAGTGTGTGTTGGGGAAGGAGACAGTGACCCAGAAAAGCCTACCTCAGACAAAGAGCTTGCTATTTGGGAAAACAAGAACAACAAAGCTTATGCATTAATCGCAACATCTGTAAATAAAGAGGTGAGTCGCCATATTTCATCATATTCAAGTGCGTTTGAAGCTTTACAAAAGCTGAACGAACTCTATGACTCACATTCTGCACTTGAAGTCGTCCAACTCATGATTAAACTCTTCACTCTTGAACTGCAAAATAATGATCCTCTTGCTCTTGCATCTGAAATAAAGTATATAATGCATGATATCAAATCCACTAAGGTTGAGCTGGATATCTCTCTTATTGCTTTTCTCAAGGCACTTTATCCTACATACTCCAATTATCTTGAGTCTTTGCAAGCAAATGGAAATCTCAAAGATGTGACCTTTAACTTTCTTGTGAAAAAGTTTGCTGAAAGAGAAAAAGCTTTTGGAAAGAAGACAACCCATGAGTCTTCTGAAGAAATTGTGTGCCTTGCTCATAAAGAAAAAAATCATGCTCAAGATTCTACAAGAGGAAGAGGTGGATGAAGAGGAAGAGGAAGATATTTCAGAGGCAGGGGGGCAGACATTCTCAAGGAGAAAAGGCAGATTTGCACTGTATTCAAAAGAAATGGATCACATGATGCATCCAAATGCAAGCTACCATGGGACAAAATTGAGCAGAAAAGAAACCAACAGAAAGGTAAAACTGATGATACAGACAAAGGTAAAGCACCTGAATCCGCTCACTATGTTGAGGCACAATGTAACATTGGAGAAAATGAAGATTTGTTTAATGCTTCACTTGCTTCCTGGAAAAATGATTGGCTGCTTGATTCAGGAGCAACCTGTCACATGACTCATAGAAAATATTCTTTTGAAGATTTCACTGAGAATGTTGATGGAGTAGTATACTTTGCAGATCAATCAAAAATCAAGCCATCGGGGCTTGGCACAATTAGGCTTAAACTACCTGGTCTCTCAGACTTTCTTCTGGATCATGTTCTATATCTCCCACAGCTCAAGAGAAACTTGTTGTCCTTGGTCCACATTTGCCAGCAAGGTCACTCCATTCATATGTTTGATGGCAAGCTTGAGGTAAGAAAAGCATCTGACCACTCACTTGTCATGAGGGGAATAGAAGAAGAAAGGCTTTTCAAACTGCAAGGAACATCTGCTCATGCACAACATTTCTCATATATTTCTCATCATGAAGAAGGTACACTTCCATCAAGTTTATTATAGCATGCTAGATTTGAACATTTAAACTATGACAGTCTCCGCTTATTGAAGAAAAATGGTGTTGCTGGTTTACCTACAATTCCTAGAAAACTTAAGCAATGTGATGCTTACATTCTAGGAAAGCATAGCAAACAGTGTTTTCATGATTCACATTCAAGAGCACATAGGAAGCTTGAACTTATTCATTCAGAGTTATGTGGTCCAATGCATGTTTCTTCTGCAAATGGAAATAAATATATCGTGACATTTATTGATGACTACACCAGAATGTGCTGGGTCTATTTATTGAAGAACAAATCTGATGCTTTCCAAACATTCAAGAATTTTCATAAATGGATTGAAAATGATGCACAATCTCATATTGGGTCTATTC
>APFE030991137.1:34608-73164 GCA_000404065.3 Pinus taeda
ACAACACCTCTGCAATAAAGTTGGCCAAGAACCCAAAATTCCATGATCGAACGAAGCATATCAATACAAAATATCATCTGATTCGACAGCATGTTGAGGCCAAAACAATCCATCTCCGTCATTGTTCCACAAATGAGCAAATTGCAGACATCTTCACCAAAGCACTTGGAAGAGAAAAGCTTGAACGATTCAGAATGATGTTTGGACTCACCAACATCCCTTCAGATTAAGGGGGGGAATGTTGACACCTAATCTTCATGATTGGGAATTTTATGTAAATAAAATAAATTGGGAAGGTGAACAATCATCGGGAGATGAACTGAACAATCACTCTCTATTGATATAATAATGGGTTACCTATGGCATAATACATGAATCCGTTTTCTGCCAAACTGGAGTTATTCCTGGCCTGACAAGATTGATCCACTCTTCATGAGATACATAGATCTCATCAAATTTGACTTCATAGGTTTCTGCATCAGGGAAGCTTTCGTCATAAAAAATTTCAGATTCTACAATAATGGTTGTATCTTCATCATCACATGTTTCAATGTCAATTACAGACACACATTCATCACCGATCATTGCATCTTCAATATTGACATGTTCAATTTCACAATTAGTTATGGGATTGAAAACACAATCATCATTTTCAAGAGCAATACCTTCATCATCTTTGCCCTCATTCAATTTGTACTTCATTTCTTAAACATCCCACAAAACTTTTGCATTTTGAATTTTAACATATTCATGTAGTGTGCTGAACATGATGTTTTCATCTAATGCATATGTTATAAGACGTAACGCTGATGCATCTCCACTATCATACTTTAAATTGATAGCATCTTCGACATAATTCAATAAATTTACCTTCCATAATGTTTTTTTCATTTTAGTTGCCCAACTTTCATAATTCACAACTGAAAAAGAGGGTAGATCCAAAATTAACCTCTTAAAGATTTCAACAAATTCTAGATATGCATCATGATCCTTGACTTGTTCATCGATAAATCCATCAACATCGATTGAAAACTCTTCACCAAATTAAGCAAATCAATATATTACATATGTCCCTTGATGCTTTCTCCTTAGTTTTCTTCGAGACTCTTTCAATCTCCTTTTTTGACCCATTTCTGCTTCTATTTTTTTCCCTTGCATCAAGCATGCAAGAACACTTCAGTCGGTCAGGAATAGTTCGCTGCCCACTGCACTTTTTGTAGCCACAAATACTAGAGAACTGTCAGCAGTAAAATAAAAAACTTGTACTAGTTGGCTCTCATGAACTAGCTCTTTTCCAGCAAGCCAAAACAACTACTTGCGCTTACAATATGCGATCACTATAGCGTGTCAAAGAAGCATCGGGCACACCTTTCCTATAAGATTACCTAAACTTGCAAATTTGATAGAGGAAATCTGCATATCCTTGGGGCATTCAAGTTGATGCCTCGACATGCAAATTCATTGATCTCGAAGGGTTTTACCCTTGGTCCTTAACCACAGTCACCCATGGAGCTCTTACATGTAGTAGGTAAAGCTCACGAGAGCAGAGTAAAATACTTTCTCCTACAACGCTCATGCTCCAGCCACACAGGGATGGGCCACTAGGTTGATCGAACAATGGGGGATCCAAACAACCCTTTGTCCCATGCCTATGCCCTTGCCATTCGGATGGGCTACTATGATAAAGAAAAAACCATGAGGTTCGTCTGGACTGCTAACAAGAATGATCTTGTCTGATAGAATGCCACTCTCAAATACGCTACCGACGGAAACCTCCTCCTCTCAGATGTAGATGGGCGCGTGATTTGGTCCACAAACACTTCCAACAAGGGCGTTGTGGGAATCGTAACTTTGCCACACCGTTCTGTTTTTTTTACCATAGAGCACCAGGTTACTGTTGTCAGAGTTTTGATCACCCCACTGATAGTCTCTTAGTGGGGTAGTCACTGAACATTGCGACAGTGAAGAAATTAGTGCACCGTGTGTTGGACAAGGACGGATCCGAGGGCCCTTACAGTCTTGTAATGAAAGCTGGAGGATTCGCTCTGTATGCCAGCTTTCTAAACCTTTTGCCTTACTGGACTCTCAGCTTTTACGACGAGAGTGTAAAGGACATCTATGCAATCACACACCCCTGAAAGAAGATGGTGAGTAGCATAACATTCCTGAGCGATCCAGACGTCGAGAATGGGTAAAATTTCGGGCCTCACCACGCCTCCACTGACATAGCCACTCTACGTGGCATAATGTTTCTCGGATTCGACTCCTTCAGCCCATCACTTAGATCTGGCTCACACATCGCTGCACCACGCCTCCATTTTCTCTTCCCTGTAAATAAAAATTTGGACAAGTTATCTCCTCCCAAAACCTGAACACACCGACAATCTCTCAGATTCGAGATTACTCACAATACTAGACACGAGCAAATGATCCAAGCGATCCAATGCACGTTGATCCTCCTCATGCAACTCTCTGCTCTTGCACGCAGGTTCACACCACAAACTTGACTTCAAAGTTGTCTCCACACAAGGCCAGGGCTGACACTCAACAAGCAACTTACTGGATCTCAATCGTAGATCCACAACGCCACAACTCCACCTCAATCCGATGGATCTCAATCTCAAATACCAATGCCACCTCGGCCGTTTTTTCGGCTCGAAGCTCGAAATCAGCAATGAATGTTGCAACGCTTCACATTCACGTCACAGATGTTGTAGATTTTCTTTCCAGCGACACATATGCTTTCGTTTAGTTCACAATCCACAGATCACTTAGATCTGGGTTGTTGACAAATTTCAGCGGATTTTACAAAATCGACGTCCTCTCCCATGCCACAGATCTCAACAGATCTCACTAGGCTACAAACGAGTCCGCCTTTATTGCCTCATGCAACTTGGCCCAACGCAACAACGCTCCAGCAGTGAAACAATGCACAAATTCAAATAGGCCACACATGCACAATTTATTTCATGAGCCCAACAAATACCTTGAGCTGAGCAATGTGTCTACAACCGTGTCTCAGCACTACGGTGACTTCACAACAATCAACCTCCTCACGGGGTTTGAGCAGGAATCAACCTTCACACAACCTCTGAGCAATAATTCAACCTTCACAACACTCGACCTTCACAATTGGTCTCTTTAGGTAGCAAATCAGCCTCATTCATCCTCTTCAACCACAAATTGACTTCAATCGAACAACAACGACTACAAATAGGTCTCAACAATATCACAAAAGCAACAAAAAGAACCTCTGGAATTCTATCCTCCACAACCTGAGCGAGCAATCAACCTCCCTTATTATCCACAAATTGTCCTTTACACAAATCTCAGTGGAGGTATGTGCCTCCTCCACACGTGACACACAACTTCTTCACGAGACAAACATGCCTCTGATCCCAAGCTCTGATACCATGATAAAAACTGAAGAATTAAACTTTATTGATCAAGCTGGGGAACTCTTAGGGGAGAGGCTGCCCCTGGAGATTGCCACTAGCAGAACGCTCTACATCCATTCCATTACACACATGAATATATATAACTTACTCTCAAAATAGGGAAGTTAGAACAACCTCCAAATGAATAGGAACTAAATCCTAATCAAAGGCATACACTCAACTAATGAACCAACTCCCTCCTAAAATATAGTTCTCCATTAATTCTAATAGAAGGAGCCATTGATGATTTAAACACAAATCAAACTTGCAAGATATTGATACAAGGTAATGAAAGGAGTTCAACAAATAAAATTGATTAGTTGAAGGAGAGGGAGTGAAGAAACTAGGGTGGTGGGTTGATGCTCCCAAACCAAAGATAGAGAGGCTATGAGTCAAGCCAAAACAATGAAATTAACTAGAGTAAGCTAGAAATAAGAGCTTATTCAACACTTCGAAAGTAAGGGATGACGAGCCAAGGCATCACAATTATTTAAGCAAGTGAAACTAGCAACTGTGTCGAGTGCCATAAGAGATGATCAAGGCAGTGAGTGTGGCTCGTAATCATGAGGCAAGGGGAAACTAGCAATCATGTGGAGTGCCATTGGGGATGAGCTAGGTAGTGAGCGTGGCTCAACGAGCATGAAGTGAGGGTCTAAACAACAATCACATAGGCTTTTAACCATGTACTATCTTTGTTAAAGCCTAAGTGGATTGCATGCTATTAGTAGTATGGTTTGACACCACCTATCTAGATTTTTGATGAATGTGTATGGTTTGGTGGCACCTATCTAGATTTTGATGAATGTGTAGAGGAGGAACTATGACTATAAATCCTCATGTCATAAGTAGTTAGGCTAATACCATGGAATATAATATAATAAATATTATTTTCATTTGAAAAATTATATCATAATAATTGTAAATTTTGTAAATTTAAAACATGGTGATATCACAATTATAAATTTAAATTAAACATTATAATATTTAAATTTCAAAACCTTAAATTACCTCTATACCTTTATATTTATAAATTTCAACTCAATGTTATCAAATGAATAAAGCTAGTAATAAGAATAATAGTTTCAAAGTAGATAGGTTTTGGTTATGATTTTAAGAATCAACTCACACGTTTTGGTTTTTTAGTAGGTTAAGTTTCATTATTTTAAAAATTTGGTAATAAAAACATGTTTTGATTTGCTCATGTTATCAAATGAAGCTAATAATAAGAATAATGAACCAACTCACAAGTTTTGGTTTAATAAGAATAATGAACCAACTTATGTTTCATTCATTTTAAAAAATTGATAATAAAAACATCTTTTGATTTGCTAAGGGAAACCGGATTAATGGAAAAATTAGAATTTTGAAACATTTAAAAATTAAGAGAGTTTAAAGACATTAAAATTATTGCAAGTTTAACCAAGCATATAACATGCTGTCACAATTGTAAAATTAAAAAGGAAAAATTAGAATTTTGAAACATTTAAAAATTAAGAGAGGTTAAAGACATCAAAGTTATAGTAAGTTTAACCAAGCATATAACATGCTATCACAATTGTAAAATTAAAAACAAGAAAACAAGATAGGAGTAAATAAGAACTATAATCTACCGTTGAGGGAACCAATGCTTCCACTGCAATTAACTCTTCATTGCTTCTTGGTGAACATCTTAGCTCTGTGCGGAGATCCATATGAGCTTCTATGTGCTATAAATGTTTTTCCAAGGGATACATGGAGAACTGAAGTTCATCTAGCATAAGGAGAACCTCCTCCTTAACTTCATTGTGGTCTAGCAAGATTGCCGCCAACAATGTCTTTAAGTGCCAATAAATGTCCATTGAGTACATATACTGACTAATGCTACCATGGGTGTAACCAACATCACTACAAAGAAAAGACCTTCTAGTGGAGGTTTTTAGTGTTATAAAATTGGCAAAAATTGTCAAAATAACATTTGTTAGTGGGATAGATCTTTTAGCGGAGCTTATAATGGAACTTCATCACAACTGAAAAAATTTGGGTGGCCAAAGGTTTTAGTTGATCCAAAATGGATTTAGTCTTGCCTCCAGATCAAAGTCTTCAAATGCAAATGAAAATGGGATCAAGTCAAAGTGCTCATCGATATGAATCCAACGGTGCAAACGATATGTAAATCTGGGTCCGGATGAAGAAATTAGAGCCAATCAAAGATTTCGGTCAACAGTGAATGCCTATGTCAGAAGGACATGTGGCAACTTGGGAATGAGTCATAGGTTCTGGATGATGTTAGCAGAGAAGGTGACGTGGAAATTTGTGATTGGTTCACACCACAGTCGTTGGATCGTCAGATCAGAGGAGATCGACGCATATCGCGTCATAACATGCAAGCAGGTTAATAGTTCAAACGAATGCGATGTGGTTATTCAAAAGAAGTTTAACTTCTTTGAGTTCCAGCAGGAAAGCGGTAAGTGGTATCTCGCGTGCCTTAAAGGCTGGAAATGGTATTTCTAAAATCTACACGATTACACTCAGTGGCCGACACGTAGCACACCAAAGCAACTTTTCTCGCATGCTTTTGGAGTCTTAACCGTCGAGCTAGTGGGAGCACAATATTGTGCGACAACCGTAGGATCGAGAAGGATGGATCGACGGTGGAGATTAACCAAGCTAGTTGGCGAGCGGGTGATGCGACAACCGTTGGATTGAGCGGAGGACATGATAGCCGTTGGATCGAGCGAGGGACATGATAACCTTGGTTTGTTTGGTATCGAGATCTCCGCCAGGAAAAGACCGGATGGTCGGGGTCAACCCAACGCCCCCCGGTCCTTTGGTTTATCCTTTAATTTTAATGTTATTGTATTATTCCACTTTCACCACCGTTTTGCAACTATACATGGTATATCAATACCAAATCATTGAAAGAGTGGACTAGTGTGGTTTTTGGACCATTCTAGGGGGTCTGGATGTCATAGTGGCCAAATATGGTCGAGTTTATACTCGTTTTGACTCGAAAAATCGAGCTAAACACAGTGGCGAGATCCATTTTCTTATTTGAGACTCTGTTTTTGAGCTCATACTTGTAACAATAATTTGAAGACAAAATATAGAGGTCAGCGCTGGAAGCGAAAGGACTAGGAGATGTAGCCAGGAACTCTGGTGAACTCCTTTATTAAATTTGGCTGTGTTGATGTGTTTGAATGTGTTTTCAAGTTGTTTATGTGTTTATGTTATTCGCAATCTTTTCGATCCGTTGCACTAAGTAACATAAGCAAATTCATGCATAGTCTATAATACCTTTTTCATTAATGAATCAAGTGGTATTAGACCAGTAAGGTTTTTAAAGGTTTGTCAAGTTTGTGTGGAGATTTGAATGCTTACTAGGTTGAGGCTCGGACGAGGTGAAGATGAACTTGTTGAGGCGAATCCAGAGATTGGAAGGGTGTTTTCACAAAGAAGGATGACAGAGGAAAATCCACTTGGATTAGAATCCCAATTCTTGGATAGTTTCATGACGATACGTGCAATGGTGGAAGAGATGTATAATGAGTTTAAAAAGGGTAAAGGTGAAGTCACTTCATCACCTAAACCAGACAAAGGAGCAGAGGAACCTTTTCTTTTTTTTCCTCCAAATAAAGAAGATAAAGGAAAATGAGGAATGCTTCCTCTACCATCTCCTCCATCATCACCATCATCGTCATCATCATCATCTTCTTCTCATAAAACTAGTTCTTCTAAAAAGAAAAAGAAGAAATCCTCTTTGATCAAATTAGATGTAAAATTTGATTTGCCAATTTATGATGGAGAAGTTAACGCTAAAAAGCTTGATAATTGGATAAGACAAATTGAAGTATATTGCAGGGTGCAGAAAGTTGTTTGAGAAAGGAATAAGATCCAGCTTGTTAGCCTTCGACTTGGAGGAATTGCACTTGTATGGTGGGAATGCAAGACACAAGCAGATCTCTAAAAGCATGGTAAAATCATTTAAACTTGGAATGAATTTTTTTATGCTATTAAAAAGCAATTTTATCCTTTGGCTTATATGCAACAAGCAACGAGGAGTTGGAAAACACTACGTCAATTAAAAGGTAAAAGTATTCAAATTTATACTCAGGAATTCCGTAAGAGAGCTTTAACATTGGGCATATCATTGGACACCAGAGACATTGTTGAATTACGTAGGTGGTCTTCATAGTTATTTGAGGCATACCATACTTATGTTTAATCCAACTAGCTTAGTGTTACCTAAAAAATTGTCACCATGACTTTCTACAGTTTGTGTGAGTCCATCAACACTCATACATACCTCCTTTGCAAGTCTTAAGCCTCAACTCTTCATGTCAAGCCTTGAAAATGGGAGAAAGACCTTAAAAATATCTCAAATCCTAGTTTCACACTTTCTCCTAGCATTGCCTGCGGTGCTGCACCTAATGGTCATGTTTCCTGTGAACCTGGTAGCTCTGTCTATTGAGTAATGGATGCGGACCCCTGTAAAAGTTAAAAAGGCATGAGTTCATTCTTAAAAACTCATTTTGGGTCACTTCTAGACACTTCTAGAAGGAATATTGCGCTGGCAAGTCCACTCCACCTTGGTTCATCCATTTCATAACTAAGGGGGCTAACTCTATGATATGAGGTGCTGATCCCATTGAAGGAGGAACTTATCCCTTCAATAGTGGACCTGCAACTTCCTCCATTTGCACTATAAATTCATGCATTGGGCTGGTTGTAGGGGAGGTTGAAAGCTGAAGATTTTTGAGGGTAAATGTTGCTGGAAATTAGAATTCCTTTTTGAGCTTGTGAGAGGAGAGATCACATACCTTTCATGTCATTTGGGAAGTGACTGAGGCTTGTCAAAGTAGAGGAGACTCCTGCTGGACCCTGGAAAGAACTTGTGCAACATCAAGGAAAATGTTGTAAGGTTCTTTTATTCATAAAATTAATACAATCAAGTTTGTTTTTCTCAATGAACTGTCTCTAATGGTTTATTTTATGAACTCCTTGATCTTCATAATGAACATGTTTTATTATAATATCTATGCAGGTATGCTTTGATGTGTGTTTGTTTGTATATGCAAGTTATTGAAATAGAACTGCTTGAAGCTGTTGGGATAAAACTGCCACAAACAAGCTTTGGACCAAGGTAGGGTCTGTTACACCTCTTAGTGTTCATTTATGAATTGAAACATGTTTAGAGAAAAGTAGATTTGGTTGTGCTCTTTGTTGCTAGATATCATTCAATACTAGGGATATTGGTCTTGTCTGCAAGAACGATTTATCCGGCCAACAAATTGGCAACTCCACTGGGGATTGGTTTGGTTTGGTTTTTGCTTTGTCTTTGCTTTGACTTGAGAAACTTGAGTTTTGGTTTCTGATTTTGCCTTGATGTGTGTGAGTTTGGGTACTTGTTAGATCCTGGTTGGATTTTTATTTTTTGAAATTTTGGAAAAGGACCGCACCTTCTGCATTAGTTACAGTGCGGACCTGTCTGCACTATTACAGTGTAACATAGAGCGGCACCGGACCTGGTTCTATTGGGGGCCTGCTGACCCTGTCAAAATTTTGAAAAAACTAAGATCCATTTGCCCAGTTAGGTTTAATTTTTGTCCATAGTTGTTAGTATATGCCCAGACCTGCACTTGTCTTGACAAAAGTTCCTTGTGAGTTAGTTTTCATTGGCATTCTCGTTTGAAGTGATTTTCTCAGAAGTTTTGCCTGTTGGATTGATTTTTGCTCGGTCTTCGTAGTAGCTCAGAGATCCGAAGCCTTAGAGTCTTAGATCACCCTGGTCTCTCTGGTCTTCTTGCTGAGTTTGACTAACTTATGAAATCTATCCGTGAAGAGATCTAGATCCCATTTGTCTCTTTTGCAAAACTTTAACTAAACTTGATTAAAAGTTTCGAATTTCATTTTTTATTAAAACATAATTGGGTGTTTTTGATTAGTTCGTTGAGTTGAACAAATTGATCCTTAGTTCGCTAAAAGACTAAGTTGAGCATCCTCAAAAACATTTCAAGTTTCTTTTCAATCCATTTTTCATTTAGATCTCAACATTAGATTATAGTTTTGAGTTTTTCATGGAAATTATAGAAGCTTGTTGAAAAATTTGTTTTCAATAGTTTTTTAGAAGTCTTTCTAGAAATCTTAAAAGCTCTCTTAAAAGAATTATTTATTCTTGTAGTTCTTGATTGTTGAAAAGCAAAGGGATTTTCCGTGAGCATGATTAGTAGTCTCGTTTTAAAGTTCTTTGAAAAAGACAAAATTTTTTCCTTTCAGTTGTAGGTTAAGAGAAAGATTTTATTTTCAAAGCATTGCATTTTCAACTCTTCCTTAGCTAGAAATTCATTGAAAGGGAAAATGAATTGTTATCATCTCAGGTGCATTTTTTAGTGTTTTGGAGTCGAGTCTTCACACCATAAAGTTTCATCTCCACACCCATTGACTTAAGAAACAAACGATAAAATTAACGTTTAATTAAAATCCATCTAGCAATATTTTTATTTTCTAGGGCTATTTTCACCAACATAGCTTAGGCTAGTATCTTGGAGTACGGAGTAATTAACTCTCCAAGGTAGTTTAAACAAACAAGTAGCCGATCTTGCGGTAGGGAGAAATTCCAATTGTTACTTCTATGCTCTGGGAAAGCTCCTCTTAAAGGAGAAGCACGGGATCATATCCGAACCAGTGTGGGAATCAATCCTTCCTCATTGGGAACGATAGAAGATATTCACATATTAAAAATGGTAAACCTCGGATTGACCATTGTCGAGGAGCCTGGAGTCACTTGTTGGTAAACCTTGGATTATGTCAAGGAGCCTTCAAGGGGATTGAGCTTGTTACTCTGCCCTTGTGTGCGTATCGGATCGTAGACTATTCCCCTAGGTATATTTGTTTCCGTTGGTGACCTTAGTGACCATAATCTTTAGGATTCTTTCCTAGGTGACGGTGGAGGGAAGATCCCACTGTACTTGGAGCAGACGTCGACTAGACTCACTTGGACATTCTGGGGGGTTATCTTCTCTCGAGACAGTTATAGTGGAGAAACTTGTGCCAGTCTGTTTCATTAAGCAAGTTGTCAGGGTGACTGTTCCAACCGCCATTTCTGTATTGAATTTTGCGACGTTGGATTTCATCACCAACTAGTGTTTTCGATCCGGAAAGATATTGTTTGTGTGTGGTTTGATCTCCTAGATTTATTAGGCGTGTGCTTCAAATTGTTTGGTTCTTTAGATACTTTAGGTGGTTTTCTTGATATTTTCTTTGTTTTCGTGTGAAGTAATTAAATCATTATTCGTGGCTGAATTACCGAGACAATCCTGTCGACTGCGGGTCAACCTCCCGAATTTACACCAAGTCAACTTGAAGGACTGCGAGCTCTTGTCACACCTAGTGAAAGTAGGGTTGGGTCACCGGAGGCCGGAGAGTCTTCGTTAATCATACATCCTGATCATCTAGTTCAAGCAACAAAACATATTTTTGAATCGATTTCATTTTCCGAGGTTACTGGTAATATCACTCCTAGTAGTTCACTAGCTGAAGAACATGAAATCTCTGAACCTGAAACTGAACCTGCTGCTACTCCATCCTCAGGATTTTCTTCTCCTGTCTCTAGTGGTCCTAGTTCACCCAGGGTAGAAAATATCATTACCGAGAATCTTCCTTCTGGACTCATTTCCATCGAAGAAATTGTAAGTTCGAGTCCGAAAGAAGGTATAAGCATCCCTGAAAATCAACCAACTATCGAACTTAGGGAGCGTGAATCCATTTTCTACAGTCCCATTAGAGGTGACACTTGGTATATTTTGTTGACCAATTTCTTAGAAAATCCAGGTCTCGCATCTTCACCACCTCGATTTCCTTTCCATCCAACACCCAGAGGTTATTATCCTCCTTTGAATATGTCGAGACAGTCATCCTTGTTTTCTCAGACGCCAGAAACTTTTTTACATGGCGGTCCTTTTGTTCCTCCTCGGTATCAGTCTTTATTTGGTACATTTTCAGTAGCATCTCCTCAACCCATCGAATATGTAGTATCTCTTGGTAATAACGGAACTAAACTGTTAAGCATTGAAGAGATTCTTATGATGTCTGGTACTACTCCTAGTCCGCAACCTCAAGGTAGTTCAATACCGTCTGCGGGGCAGCCGCAAGGTACTCAAATACCGCCTGGAGGAAAACCTCAAGGTAGTCCATTACCGCCTGGGGGGCAACCTCAAGGATAGTATATCCCTACGGGACAATATTTTCCTCAAGGTCAACTCCAATACCAATATGTACCTCAAAGTCAACCACAGTATCAATATGTGCCGCAAGGTCAGTACCAACCTCAAGGTCAGTACCAACCTCAAGGTCAATATCAAACTCAAGGTTTTCAACCACTTTTAGGTCAATCATTTGTTCAAGGACCCGAAAATGTACCGTATAATTATCAATCTTACACTCAACCTGGTTTTGGTCCTCAATATGCTCAACCTGTTATGGGTCCATACCCTGGCATGAACGTGGTGTGGGATCAACAGACTCCGCAACCCAGTGTGCAGATGTCATCTCAATCTGGACAATCTTTTGTTTCTGGTTCACCTCACCAACCTGTCCGACCTGGGGTAGCTCATCAGTCTGGGCCTCGTTCACCTCGAACTCCATCCCAAACATTTGCTGCAACTGCTGCGGCCTCTGTTCAATCCACTCCACCTATTTCTGGAGTATCAACAACTCTAGTTTCTACTGCTCCTATATCAACTCCTGAGGCCTCTTTACCTCAGTTCGGACCTACAATCTAGACTCCGATTTCCATGCCTGTAGGACAACCTGGGCCTAGTACGGTTGTCACAAGTCAACCCAAATTTGCTTATCAACCGTACCAGGGGCAGTACCAATTCGGCCCTGCTGTACAGAACCCGGCTTATCAGTATCAACCGTATCCTGGGTATACGTATCAACAACCTCAAAAACCCCAGTATGGCTCGGTTAATCCTGGTTTTCCAGGAGGATATAATATCCCAAATGCAAATCCAATACCAAGTTATCCTAGATATCCTCCTCCTGGGGCTGGTCTTATGACCCCAAGTTTTCGGGTTCTGAATCGTCAGTTACCGTTTATAGCAACTTTGGATTTTCCTGACTGGTCTCGCCTTACGAATGATCCCATTAATTATCTTCTGTTTTGGCCGTCAATGTCGAATAATTTTCCCAGTGATATACCAAAGTTTGAGGGGAAGTCAAGAGAAGATCCGTCTAATCATGTGATGACTTATCATCTCTGGTGTGCATCGAATTCTATTATAGATGATTCAATTTGTCTTCGTCTTTTTCAACGCACTTTGATTGGCCTTGCAGCCAAGTGGTACATTGAGTTGCCACGAGGCTCTTTTTACAATTTTAGTCAGTTAGCCACTTCCTTCCTTACTCATTTTCAGCTGCCAGTCCGATATGACAATGGAACGGAATTATTAACTTCATTAAAACAATCGACGTCCACATACATTTCAGACCATATTCATGAATGGCAACTTCGACTTCGTTTAGTGAAAGTTTTTATCCCGGATCAAATTTTGGCAGAATGGTTTGTAAAATAATTATTAGCTAAAATAACTGAAGATGTAGCCAAGGCAGGAGTAGTTACCGAAGAGCAAGTAATTGCTCAAGCTCAGTACCTTGACTTAGTTTATACGCAGTTAGGTACGTTACACGAGAAAATCCCCGACCTTCCGAAACAAAATCCAATAGCTGCACCTCCCTTAGGGTCTCATTCCGTTGACGGTATGATTGGTACTGTTAATACCAAGAGTAAGAAGAAATCCTCCAAGACTTCTTCTCCTATTATAACTTTACCAGATTCCCCGAAGGGCGAGCCTTCACCTGAAATTTCTGTCAATGTTCATGTCGTAGAATCATCTACGACCAAATCAAAATCTAACGGTAAGAAGAAAGGCAAGAAGAAGAATAAGCAAAACTCGAAGGGGAAATCCGATAAACCTGAATCTACTGATGAGAAACGTAAACCTCGCTATCCTTGTCTCATCTGTGATGATGAGCATTTTACAAGGGATTGTCCACATCATGCTAAGGTTGCGAAAATCGTCAAAGGTTCGCAAACACCTATTGTTTTGAAGGATCCTTTTCCAAATCAAGACAGTAAGATGATAGGTTCTTCCTCTAGTGCCTCGGAAGAGCCCATAATGATGATGTCACATGTAAGGAATGCGACACAATTGCAAGATTATGGAAGTAAGAGTCCTATTGGTGGTAAGGAAGCAGAATCTTCTAATTCCAATCCATCAACCTCAGCTTTGTCTGGTTCCGATCCGCTACAGATCGAGAAACCAAATCCCGACTTAGTATTCTAACCGCCCGCTAAGGGTATACTTCAAAAGTCAGCTTTCAATCCACATGCGAGAGCTGCTCAGAACTATAAGATTGTTGAAGATTTAGCTGTTTCCCCTTCAGCAATGTCGGCTTTGGAGGTGCTACAATCTTGTCCAGCACAACGTAAAATGCTATTGTTAGCTACAGGAGCTATTGATCTTCAGGACTCAAACCTCATAGTCTTCGATTTAGAAAATAGTACACCTCGTTTACCTCATCAAATGGCTTTCTAGATTCCAGTGTTAGTCAAAAACAGACCTTGCTTTAGGATTGTGATTGATGAGGGAGCTTCCATGTGTATTATGTCGATACAGTGTTGGAAAACCCTTGGTTCTCCTACACTTAATCAATCCTTGATGATTCTGAAGGCCTTTGATGGCCGAGGTTTTCATCCTTATGGCATCCTGTAGGACTTACCTATAGGGGTTGAAGGAAAAACTGTTAATCTAGATGTGGAGGTGGTTGATGCGCTGCTGGATTACAACCTTCTTTTGGGTCGTAGCTGATCTTACGCCATGACTGCTGTTGCTTCATTGGTCTTTTGGCTTATTAAGTTTCCACACAATGGAAAGATCGTTACAATTGATTAGTTAACATACTTTTCGTCCGACCCATCCTCTGCTGAGATTATTCAACATGTTGGTAAAACCGCTATCCCTTATAAGGATGTTGGGTTAGGATTAGTTAAAGATTTGGGTTTTCTCGGAACTTTCCCATTTCCTCCTCCCAACGTATCGTCTCCTTTCAGGACTATTCATATGATTTCGTCAGAATCCATTGTTCTTGACAATCCTTGGATAGTTGCTTTCGATTCCAAGGAGGACTCTCTTGGCGATGCCATGCCTTTGAGTCCCTTTGAAGTTGCTTATCAGGCTGTACAGTCGTTTTCCAACTCAAGTTCAACCAACCTTGATCTAGTGAATGAGATCCATGGAAAATCACTTTCAATATCAACCTCAGATTCAACAACCTTTTCTGAAACCGTTCACACCGATGAACAAATTCGGGAACTGTTGTCTGTTAATGCGTTACCATGGGAAGATCTTCATCATCGATCTTCGTTTTTACCTGAGATTGATCATTTTGAAAATGATTTTTCATCTATTTTTACCACTGAATATGTCAAAGAACCGCAAAATCCATTGAAACATCCTGATTCTGAACAAAACTTAGCCAATATTTCTCGAACGGTTCCTATTGACATTTCAGTCAAACCTGGGATTGTTGAAAACATTCATATAGGTGCTTCTTGTACGGACACTAAAGTCAACACATATAAAGCCCTATTTCAAGAATTTCGTGATGTGTTTGCCTGGTCTTATGAGAAAATGCCAGGAATTGATCCTTCAATCGTTGTTCATGAGATCAAAACCTACCCGGATTCTAAACTCGTATGGCAACGTTTGCGTCAGATACACCCACGAAAAGCTACTGCCATCAAAGCAGAAGTTGAGAAATTACTTAAAGCATGTTTCATTTATCCAATTCCTTTGACGGATTGGGTATCGAATATTGTTCCAGTTACTAAAAAACAAGGGACAATAAGAATATGTATTGACTAGGGATATTAATCATGCTTGTCCCAAGGACAATTATCCCACACCCGATATCGATCAAATTATCGATGATTGTGCCGGCAGTGAAATTTTCTCCTTTATGGATGGCTTTTCTGGTTACAATCAAATTGACATTCTACCTGCCGATCAACCAAAAACGGGCTTCATCTGTCCATGGGGGACATTTTCTTATTGCAAGTTACTTTTTGGATTGAAAAACGCTGAAGCAACTTTTCAAAGGGCAATGTATTATGCTTTTCATGAAATCAAGCACATTGTGCAGCCTTATCTCGATGATTTACCAACCCATTCATTACATAGAGCCGACCATCTCACTCACTTACAAGCAATTTTCATGAGATGTAGGCATTATCGGATTAGGCTGAATCCGCACAAGTGTGTTTTCTGTATAGAAACGGGTCGTTTACTGGGATTTGTTGTATCCAAAGCCGGCATTCGTGTCGATCCTTCGAAGGTCGAAGCAATCGTCAAGTTACCACTTCCTTTGACTCTTCGCCTACTCCAGAGTTTGCAAGGGAAAGCAAACTTTTTACGTCATTTCATTCCTAACTATGCCGAGATTACAAAAGTTTTCACCCGGTTGTTGAAACAGAACACTCCATTACTTTGGGACGAGATAGATGACAAATCTTTCGATGCACTTAAACATGCGTTGACCCATGCGTCGTTATTGCATCCTCCCAACTACAACCAGGATTACTTCTTGTACCTCGCCGCTTCCCATTCCACCATTGGGATGGTTTTAGTTCAATAGGATGAATTTGAAGGTGAACATGTGATTTATTATCTTAGTCAGACTCTAACTCCAACTGAGTTAAAATATTCACATGTGTAGAAACTGGCCTTAGCTATAGTCCAAGCTGTTCAGCGATTTCGTCATTAAATTTTGTTACGCAAAACCACGGTCATTTCTGATTGTAACCCTATGCAATACATTTTGACTAAACAATTGCTAGGGGGCAAGTATTCCAAATGGATTGTCATCCTGCAGGAATTTGACTTGGAATTTGAGAAGGCCAAGTCAAAGAAGTCTTTGTTTTTTGCAGAATTAATGTGTGACTTCCCTCGTGCTGATACCGAACATGTGGCGGAAGAACCCATTGCGGATGAATCCTTGTTCCTTATCAGCATTGTTGATCCATGGTATGGAGATATCATTGTCTATCTCCAGACCCAATCTTTTTGGCCAAAAATTTCACGATCTTAGTGCTGGAAAATATGATTCCAGTCCCAACCTTACACTATTATTGGAGATACTCTTTATCGTCGAGGGGTGGATTATGTTTTCCGCCGTTGTCTTACTCATGACGAGGCTGAAAAGGTACTTAATGACTGTCACTCTGGAGCGTGTAGCGGTCATATGTCTGGGTATGCCATAGCCCAAAAGATTCTGCGCGCTGGCTATTTCTGGCCGTCCTTATTCGAAGATTGTATTACTGCAGTCCAGAAATTCCACAATTGCCAAATTTTTTATCGTAAGATGCGCGCTCCACCTGCTCCTCTCCACCCTATCATTGCTATTGGTCCATTCGAAAAATGGGCTATCGATTTTATTACATGTAACCCTCACTCAGCTGGGGGGCATGTGTATATCATCCTTGCGGTAGATTATTTTACCAAGTGGGCCGAGGCGATGCCTACATTTTCGACAGACAGCAAAACTGCTGCAATTTTCGTTTTCAACCATATAATTGCTAGGTTTGGTGTTCCCCAAGTGATTATCACTGACCATGGGAGTCATTTTCGAAACATCATGATGACTGAACTTACAGATCAGCTTGGCTTGCGTCACGATAGTTCCACTCCATATTACCCACAGGCAAATGGTTTGGTTGAAGCAATCAACAAAGTTCTACTCACCATGATCCGACGAATCATTGGGATTCATAGGTCGAATTAGCATAACATGTTATTTTCAGCGCTTTGGGCATACCGAACCTCAATCAAAACATCAACAGGTTTTACTCCCTTTCAACTGGTTTACGGTTTAGAGGCAGTATTACCCATTGAATGCGAAATCCCGTCATTACAAATTTTCGTGCAATTCTTACCAGCTACTTCCGAAGAGGAAAAACGTTTATTATACTTAGCTCAATTAGATGAGAATTGACGTAATGCTGCATTAGCTGTTGAAACTCATGCCAAAAGGATTAAAACTTAGTATGATCGAAATGTTACACCCTGCAATTTTTCGGAAGGAGACCTAGTCTTACTTTACGATCAAGCAAACGATAAGCTAGGGTCTGGAAAATTTGTACCCATGTGGCATGGTCCGTATATTGTCAAGCGAAAGCTGGCAAAAGGGGCCTATGAGTTAGAAGATTTTGACGGTGTCTCTTTAGGTAAACCTAGGAATGGGCTTTATCTGAAGCAATATTATGCTTAAAAGATTAGTGTGGAGATTTCTTAGACTAGTTTCTTTCTAGGTTTGGTGTGTTATTAGATTAAGAATGTGTGCTTTACTTTAGAGAGTGTTTTTTATTATTGTTCATGCTTATCTTGATTTTACTCTTGATATGCAGATGTCGACACCTCTCCAAACATACATCGGTTTCACAGATGGCGCTTGTCAAAGTACACAGAACATCTTTTCCGCAGCATGGGTTATCTATTCGCCCTCTGACGAGTTAGTATCTATGCATGGGGCGAGCCTCGGTCAAACAACAAACAACATTGCAGAATACATTGTAGTGATTGAATTATTATCTGAATCCATTTCATTTAGAATTCGGAGTTTGATTGTTAACTTAGATTCAGAACTCGTTGTATTACAGCTTAATCAAGTTTATGCCATTAGAAATCCAGTGTTATTACAATTATTTTTGAGAGTTCGTATCTTGGAACGAGAATTTGATTACATAGAATATCAACACATTCCAAGATATTTAAATACATTAGCAGATGTTGTTTCTTCTCGAATGTTAAATAGACATTTGCATTAAATCAAACAGTAAATTTAAAAACATCTCATAACATGTTTTGCAAGATAGCCATAATAATAATATAGCATAGCATAAGAGTGTGTCATAATATACATTGTCCTCGATCATAGGTTGAAAAACACCTTATGATTGGCAAAAATGATATTATAAAAAGTCCAAAAATGAGTCTACAAGGCAATCATCCTATCACTGGTGATGATCTCGATAAGACACCACTGCTTGGGCCACCCTACAAAGGAACCTCGTAAAAGGTCCTGGGACCCCAATCACATAGCGCTGAAGTCTAAGAGGAATGTCATCTATGCTGGTCTCAGAATATCTGCGGTCAAACGCTCTAGATGGCTCTCCAATTCTGCCAAGGTCTCTGCTGCTTGGTCCTGTGGGGCTGGTGCTGCGATAACTGGTTGTCTTCGATCATAGGGATGGAGAGAGGCTGGTCGCCGTGGACCCACATCTACATTTAAAATTTTTTATTATTAGTTTTGGGACGATTTAAAAACAAAAAAAAAGAAATATAAATATAATTAAAATGTTGAAAACAATTTTACCTCTATCATCCCATTGCTCTCCTGGTGGAAGAGCCATGTCGGGATCACCACGATAATCCATCCCAGCGTATGGAAAATCCTGAATAACAAAGAGTTGGTTCTCTAACCAACGGAAATACTCTGGTGTGAATTGAACAACCTCGGTACCCTCTTCAGGATGGCGGGCCATGACTACAACCCATCGCATAACCTGAGGATCTCGGGGAAGTCCAGCCTCAACAGTGAGTTGTTGTGGAACCAGCATAGGTACCCTCTATAGGGCAAAGCTGACAACTAAATAACCATATCCAAAGTTCTTTAGCTGTCCATTCTTCGCCCTAGTCAATTGGCCCTTCACATTGACCAATACAACATCACACCATTTGAAGATGGTGCCTCGGAAGCAGTCCACTGCCATGCGCATATGGGAACTTGTAGCTAGATGCAATGCTGCGTTCTCGTAGAGTTTGGTAACAGTAAAGGCAATCACCTTTAGTTCAGGATGGGAGATGGTTTTAACATCTATCCGTTTGTCCGGAGTCTGGTCATTACAGAACTCTAGTCGGAGATTAGCGACAGATTGGCCACCTGGCCTAGATCCGAACAAAGATAATTGCTCGCCTCTCTTGGGCAAGCCAGTCAAAAAGCATATGTCATATGGCTTGATTTTGAGCGGGTTTCCACCAATAATGAAGCATTGTTCCTGCGTGCTCCACCTGTTCACCAGCCATTGTAGAAAGTCTACCTGTGTCCTCATGCTAGGTATGGTCCAAAATTTGAATAGCCCGCATGCTCTCAATGCCTGTAATGAAGGTGGATGGAGTAATGCAGCTTGATCCATGTCCTCTTGCTCTCTTTCCCACCAAACACGCAGCTTGTGTACCTACATTGCAAAATAGGTGGATTAGAATTTTCATTTCATAATTCTATGGGGCAAAAATGAGGAATCTAGGGTTTAAAATCCGCGTTCCGCGGGGTTCGCACCCATCCCTTTAGATACAGTGCGTAGGTGAGCACTTCTCCTTAAGGACAGGTGCAGCACCCCGACTTTTCTTTGTGCACAGAAAAATCGGGGTGCGCAAGGGCCACATGGCGCCCCTGTGCAACTGCCGCGGGCGATTTTTTGCCCTAATTTTCCTCTAAAAATCAATTTCTAAACCCTAAAACAAAATTTTAAATGGATGAAATGCAAGTGAGGGACAATGTGGATTACCTAGAGAAGACGGTTCTCGATTCCAGCGGTCGGATTTTTCGCAATCTCCACAGGAATTTTTCTACCAAAAGCTCTTACTTTTTACTCCAAAGGCAAACGGTTAAAAAATGAACTTGTAAAAGCCCTTTTTATAAGATTTTTGAATAAAATAAATTAAATTTATTTATTTTTTATTTTGAAAAGGTCATTTTTGGTGTGTTTTTATTATTTTTAAAATGGATGTGAGTAATGTTTGCAGTTTTTGTGCAGAATATTGGGTATTCAGGTGAAATTGGTCATTTTCAACAAAAAACACAGAGGAGTCCTCTTTAAGCTCTTTTCTGACTCGTAAAATATGAAAAGATTGCCGAGTTTTTCTTTTTTAGACTCGTTAAAACAGAATTAAAAAGATGGTCCTTTTACAACTCTTTTCCGACCGTATAAACATGAAAAGATTGCCAGACTTTATCGTTTCAAGTTCGATATTGGTAATAAAACGACATGTTTTCAATCGCGTTTTAACTTTTTCAGATTGAAGGCTCTAATTATGAAAAGTACTCCTTGATCGTAATGATCAAGCGGTTCTCTCAAGTATTATTTTATACTTTTTTGGGCTTGGGAGACACAAATTTACGAAAAAGGACAACCATGGAGTTTTCTTAAGTTTTTCTTTTGGCTCCCTAAAATTGAAAAACACCGAGTTTCTCCTATACTGGACTCCTTAAAATTCAACAGTAAAGGACCTGTTCAATTACAAATAGGAACGGACCACTCCTTCTTAGAGTTCGAATCTAAACTAAGTTGGACTCATCCGAAGGATGAGCTTATAACCAAGCAAATGTTATCCTCCTCAAGCTTGTAAAAAATAAAGAGGTACTTTCCAAAAATGGTGGGGGAAAAGAGAAAAAAATGAACCTGTTTGTCATACTTTGTGTTTGAAAAACTTTCCATCACTCTTGAACACGACACTTTTTCACCTGGGTTGGGAAATCCTTTACCTAACAGTTAATCAAGCCACATTGAAAGTTTTCAGCCGGTTTCTGGGTATTAGCTTTAGGTCAATTGTCACCAAGCCATCTGCAGTGTCGTTATGTGTTCAAGAGGTCTGTGCAAATAAACCATTCACCTGCAAAATATCTGTCATCCATCATTGACCATCCTTGAGTTAGTTCTTGCCAAATATATTTCTTCAGACTTGATCTATGATTTCGTGTTATGGGCTTGCCTATGATAGATCGCTTTCTATCGACTCCGACTCATTATCTAGAAAGATGATCTAGAAATCGTCAGTACCTTGGAATTAGCATGCCTTAATGGCAGGTTTTTCGCCTTTGATGACAGGTTGCATCATTGACCTTCAATCAAAGGATTCTATGACGTGTTCGACATCGACTCATTCATTCACATTTCATGGATTATACTGAGTACTTTCAGGGCCATTGACATTACTAGTGGTTCCTCTCACACTTGTTAACAGTTTACATCATTGACTGGTAATCAAGTGGTTTCTACCATGTTCGACTTCGATACATTCATTCACATGGATAGAATCGTACTAGTTTGGAAGTAGAAATGAAGACCCTGGATCTAAGTTTCTACATCCAGGCTGCGAGAGGAATTTATTATCATTATATAGTGGACTATTCATAAATAGATGGCTGCGCCCATACTGGTTCCATATGTTCTACTTGTGATGTAATACAAATCATTCTTTGTATCAGAGCAGTTTTTAGATAGTTCTTAGTCAGTTTTGATCTGAGCATGGGAATGCCTACCTCAACGATGATATTTTCACATATATATATTTTGTGTTGAATGTTTTTACAGGTTCCGACCGGGGTATCCATAGGAAGATCCTTGAAATGATAAAGTCCTTCAATCTTCTTAGATGATCAAAAAACCATCTTCATCTACTACAGAATTCACACTTTAAGGGGCAATCTATTACACAAAAAATTGTCACCATGACTTTCTACAGTTTGTGTGAGTCCATCAACACTCATACATACCTCCTTTGCAAGTCTTAAGCCTCAGCTCTTCATGTCAAGCCTTGAAAATAGGAGAAAGACCTTAAAAATATCTCAAATCCTGGTTTCACACTTTCTCCTAACATTGCCTGCGGTGCCGCACCTAATGGTCATGTTTCCTGCGAACCTGACCGCTCTGTCTATTGAGTAATGGATGCGAACCCCTGTAAAAGTTAAAAAGGCGTGATTTCATTCCTAAAAACTCATCTTGGGTCACTTCTAGACACTTCTAGAAGGAATATTGTGCTGGCAAGTCCACTCCACCTTGGTTCATCCATTCCATAACTAAGGGGGCTAACTCCATGATATGAGGTGCTGATCCCATTGAAGGAGGAACTTATACCTTCAATGGTGGACCTACAACTTCCTCCATTTGCACTATAAATTCATGCATTGGGCTGGTTGTAGGGGAGGTTGAAAGTTGAAAATTCTTGAGGGTAAATGCTGCTGGAAATTAGACTTCCTTTCTGAGCTTGTGAGAGGAGAGATCACATACCTTTCATGTCATTTGGGAAGTGAGTGAGGCTTATCAAAGTAGAGGAGACTCCTGCTGGACCCTGGAAAGAACTTGTGCAACATCAAGGCAAAGGTTGTAAGGTTCTTTATTCATAAAGTTAATACAATCAAGTATGTTTTTCTCAATGAACTGTCTCTAATGGTTTGTTTTATGAACTCCTTGATCTTCATAATGAACATGTTTTATTATAATATCTATGCAGGTATGCTTTGATGTGTGTTTGTCTGTGTATGCAGGTTATTGAAACAGAACTGCTTGAAGCTGTTGGGATAAAACTACCACAAACAAGCGTTGGACCAAGGTAGGGTCTGTTACACCTCTTAGTGTTCATTTATGAATTGAAACATGTTTAGAGAAAAGTAGATTTGCTTGTGCTCTTTGTTGCTAGATATCATTCGATACTAGGGAGATCGGTCTTGTCCGCAAGAACGATTTATCTGGCCAACACTTAGATGATGTATCAGTTCAAGCAACCCATCTAAAAGCTAGAGGTAAAAATGTAACCCAAGATGTTTGGAAATCATCTAAACCTATTGAAAGTAAGAATAAAGGCAAGAAGAAACTTAAATGGAAGGAGAAGAAAACAAACATTGTGAAGAAGGATAAACCTTCATGCACTCATTGTAAGAAAGAAGGACACGATGAGGCACATTGCTGGTCATTGCATCTGCAATTGAAGTCTAAGAAGTTCAGGAATAAAGAGCGAAAGAATGTTGCTGCTATTCAAAAGGACTTGGGGTCAGATTCAGGTGATGAGACAATAGTTAGAACTACATGTATAAAATCTCTAGAGAATACAGAGATAAAGAAACATGTACAGGAGTTGCTCGATCAAGGGTTTATTCGACCAAGCACATCACCTTGCAGATCACCTATTGTGTTAGTGCGAAAGAAAGACGGTTCGTGGAGAATGTGCATTGATTTTAGAGCACTAAATAAAATCAAAATAAAGAATCATTTTGCTCTTCCTCATATTGATGATTTTTTAGATCAGTTAAAAGATGGAGTTTACTTCTCTAAATTGGACTTGCGAAGCGGCTACCATCTGATCAGAGTTGCAGAACATGATGTATGGAAGACTGCTTTTAAAACGAAGCAAGGACTTTATGAATGGATGGTTATGCCTTTTGGCTTAACTAACGCTCCAACTACATTCATGCGAGTCATGAATGATGTATTTAGACCATTCATTGATGATTTTGCAATAGTTTATTTAGATGATATTCTTGTTTTCAGTAGAACATGGGATGGACATGTAAAACATGTAAAGTAGATTTTAGATGTTTTGAAAAGAGAAAATCTCTATGTAAAACTGTCGAAATGTGAATTTGTTAGAACATCTTTGAATTATTTGGGTTATATTGTAGGGGGTGGTGAATTGAAGATAGATCCCTCTGAGGTCGAAGTCATTGAAAATTTACCTAAGCCCAATACTGCTACAAAATTTATAATTTTCTTAGGGGCAGCGCAATATTGGAGAAAGTTTATTGCTAACTTTTCTCTGATTGCAGCTCCTTTACATGCTTTGACAAGCGTGAAACAGGTGTTTTAGTGGGGAGGCAAATAGCAGAAAGCTTTTGACACATTGAAAGAAAGGATCAATACAATGCCAGTACTAGCACTGCCATATCTTCAACATCCATTTGAGATTGAGACAGATGCAAGTGAATATGCCATGGGGGCAATGTTGATGCAACACAAGAAGGCTATATGATTTCATTGTGAGACATTCACATCAGCAGTAGTTGACTATCCTACATACGATAAGGAATTATATGCATTAGTTCAAAGTGTTAAAAAATGGAAACATTACATAATGGGTAAAGAAACAATCATACATACAGATCATCAACCACTTCAATATTTACGCTCACAAACTAAATTGCAACAATCAAGACATTACAGGTGGATGGGTTTTGCTACAACAATTTCATCTTGTTATTAGATATAAGAAGGGCATACATAATAAGGTTGCAGACATGTTATCAAGACCAATTATAAATGCATCCACAATACTTAAGCATAATTTGGTAATTCATGAAAGTGACATTGAACAATATGCTCAAGACACAGATTTTAAGGATGTATATGCAACTTTAAGTCATGGAAAGCAGGAAGAAGAATTGGATTATTTTATAAGGGACAAACTCTTATATCATTTGGGAAAGTTATGCATTCCACAAATTGAAAGAGTTAATATAATTCGAGAAGCACATACTTCTCTCATATTACGTCATTTTGGTGTAAGTAAAATAGTTTCACAATTACAAATATTCTGCTATTGGCCACGAATGAATGAGACAATTTCTAGATATATTAAAGGATGTACTATGTGTGCTACAAGCAAGCCAAGTAATAGAAAATTAGGCTCGTATACTCCACTTCCATTTCCTTCTCGTCCTTGGGAAGGTGTTTCCATGGATTTTGTTGGGGGATTGCCAAAGTCTAGAAAGAGTCATGATTACTTGTATGTAGTTGTGGATAGGTTTATTAAGATGTGTATTTTGACACCATGTAATAAACATGTCACAATTGAACAAACTGCAAAGTTGTTCTTTAAAAATATATGGGTTCATTTTAGGTTTCCCACTTCGTATCTGATCAAGATTCTCGATTTGTCGGGAAATTCTGGTCAAGTCTATGGGAGTTAATGGACACAAAGTTATAGAAGAGCACAACATTTCATTCGCAAATAGATGGTCAAACATAAGTGGTCAATATGACAATGATACAATTTCTTCGAGGATATTTCAGCAAGCATCCCAAACTTTGGGACTAGCATTTGTGTTGTGTGCAGCATGCTTACAACCATGTGCATTATTCTACTCAGATATTTGCTTTTGAGAATTGTTTTGGTTTTATATCAGAGTCTCCCTTGGATTTTGTCTTTGATAAAGACATAACAGTTGATGGACACAGTGATGTGGACAAAGCAACCAAGTTCATTGAACAAATCCAGGAAATTCACCAGGTAGTATAGGAATAGTTGGAAAGAAGCCAAGCAAAGTATAAGAAGCGACATGACAAGCATCGAGTTGAGCATAGTTTTCAAGTTGGTGATCAAGTCTGGTTGTACATCAACAAAGAAAGACTGCAAGGGGAAGGTAAAAAGTTGAAACCAATTAGATATGGTCCTTTTAAAATACTTGAAAAAATTGGTGAAAATGCTTTTCGCCTAGATCTACCAGTTTATATGCAAATCTATTCTATCGTAAATATTGAAAACTTGCGGTTGTATGAACCTTCATTGATTGAAGATCCCAAAGAGAAAGGTTAGATACCTTCCATTGAAGATATTTTGCCCGAGTATCTCAATGAGCTACAGAAGGACACAGTTCTTGACAAGGGGATAAGGACTTCGCGATGGGGAAATGTTGAGTATCTTTGATTTGGACTCAAAGGTACAAATCCAAGTAAAGCACGATGGATAGAGATTGGAAAAGTGAGGGAACTTTGTCCTCACTTACTCGATGGCTAAAACCAACTTTTGGTGGACCAAAAGCTTCCAGTGGGGAGGATTAATCCAAAATGTATTCAGTCTTGCCTCCAAATCAAAGTATTCAAATTTAAATGAAAATGGGATCAAGTCAAAGTGCTCGTTGATATGAATCTAACGATGCAAATGGCGTGTAAATCTAAGTCTGGATGAAGAAATTAGAGCCAATCAAAGATTTCGATTAATAATCAATGCCTATGTTAGTAGGACACATGGCAACCCAGGAATGAGTCACAGGTTCTGGATGATGTCAGCAGAGAAGGTGACGTGGCAATTGTGATTGGTTCACACCACAATCGTTGGATTGTTCGATCAGAGGAGATCGATGCATATCGCGTCAAAACATGCAAACAGGTTAATAGTTCAAACAAACGTGATGTGGTTATTCAAAAGAAGTTTAACTTCTTTGGGTTCCAGTAGGAAAGCAGTAAGTGGTATCTCGCGTGCCTTAAAGGCTAGAAATCACATTTCTAAAATCTACGCGAATACACTGAGCGATTGACACGTAGCACAACAAACAACTTTTCTCGCATGCTTTCGAAGTCTTAATCGTCGGGCTAGTGGGAGCGCGATATTGCGCGACAGCCATAAGAAAGAGTAGGATGGATCGATGATGAAGATTAGCTAAGCTAGTTGGAGAGCAGGTGACGCGATAGCCGTTGGATCGTTTGGTGTTGGGATCTTTGCCAGGAAAAGGCCGGATGGTCGGGGTCAACCCCATGCCCGCCAGTCCTTTGGTTTATCATTTGATTTTAATGTTATCGTATTATTCCATGTTCACCACAGTTTTGCAACTATACATGGTATATCAATACCAAATCACTGAAAGAGTGGACTAGTGTGGTTTTTGGACCATTCCAAGGGGTTTGGAGGTCATAGTGGCCAAATACGGTCGAGTTTATACTTGTTTTGACTCGAAAACTCGAGCTCAATACAGTGGTGAGATCCATTTTCTTATTTGAGACTCTGTTTTTGAGCTCATACCTGTAACAGTAATTTGAAGACAAAATATGGAGGTCATCATTGGAAATGAAAGGACCATGAGACGTAGCCAGGAAGTTTGGTGAACTCCTTTATTACATTTCGTTGTGTTGATGTGTTTTCAAGTTTTTTATGTGTTTATGTTATTCATAATCTTTTTGATCTGTTGCACTAAGTAACATAAGAAAATTCACACATAGTCTATAATACCTTTTTCATTAACGGATCATTAGTGGATGTTATTTTTTTTTGGGGCACTTTATGGAGCAAGTGGATCTGATACGCTACTTATAGAAACACATCATGCTTCATACATAACTAAAGCACCAAGGCATTTAATTCAAAGAGCAACGACACCTGAAATGTATACCACCCCAGTGGTTATAATAAAAAATGCCTTGGTGCGTTGAACTCAAAGAGCATCGGAACTTGAAACGTATACCGCATCAGTACTTATATAGAAAAACCTAGTTGTTCTTTGATGAAGGAACGACTTCGAGGCACACAAAAAATAATTCTAGTACCAATGCTTTCTCTTAAACACGCAACACCAACACGTCTTGTTTGTATAAACGCATCGATGTGTTTGTTATATAGAGGTACCAATGCCGTTAATTTTAATAATGCACTGGGAATGTAAATAATATTTTGTAGAATCGGGGGGTGTTAGTTCTATGAAAGTACTAATGCGTTAAGAGTTACAATGCACCTGGACATTAATTAAAAACAATACCGGTGCTTGAAGACCTGAAAGCCCTGATGCCATCACTTTCTGAAAGGCATCGGTTATGCTAAAAGATGATGTCACGGTGCTTTTATTTAAAGTAAAGCACCAATGTGTTTTTATGTTATGGACACACAAATGTTTTTGTATGATATTTTTTCTTTTTTGGAGACATTGACTTGTGATAGTGCAATTATTGCAATTTTTTAAATTCGTTATTCATTGAAAAATAAACATATATCTTATACCAATGTTCATATAAATTAATATTTGATTAGTGTATTTGTATATGATATTTGGATTAATTTGTTATATTGTCAGATTTCACATCTTTTCATTATAATATTTAATCATTCATATATTTAATCAAGGATGTAAAATTTCACAACGATATTGGATAACATAATAGAATAAATTAAAAAATATTTTTATTATATATCAATAAAAGACTTTTTGCCATACAAATTGAGATTGTTATTGTTAACCCCTTGTCTTTCAATTGGTATGCTATGTCCATCATTACATTAAAAAATATGTGTGATTTTCACAGACAATTATTTCAAAAAATACATGTTGCATTGATACCCAAATAGGTCATCCTTCTTTGTTGGAATTGCTATTAGTGCTCGAGCTACTTCCATGATTTGGGTTATTTGGAGGAATGTTTTGTTGATTGCATTGATTGTTTTCATCTTCTTAATCCTGTTCCATCTACAAACATAAAAATAAAGTGTAATGAGTGTATCTACATTGTTGAGAATAATGAAAATTGAAATAAATAATATACGTCAATGTAAATCGAATAACAATGTAGCAAAACAAGAAGTGACTCATAAACAATGCACATGCTGTCAAAACCAAGTCTCATTCCTTGTTGCAACAAGTCTTCTGCTCACGTAGTTCCATACTTTGTTTCCTATATGTTTTAAACCCCATTATAAATCATAGATTTAATATAAATGATTTTTTTGTTCTATTAATTATAAAATTAGAGAAGTAAAACAACATAGATACTTACAAATTCCACAATTAATTTTTGATATGCCAACATATACTCATAACCCTTATTTAACCTAATGTCAATCAATTCTTCCGATGACTCTTCTTTGTATGTTAGCACCTATTTGAAGAAATTCAAGGATGGTTGCTGTAAAACAACTTAAAATATAAAAAAATGAAACCTTGAGTTGTTTTAAGGAAATATTAACAATTACTCACAAACTTTGAAATCAACCATTTTCTTCCTTGTCGTCCTATTTTATGTGTTGAATGAGTTCCATCTTGTTTTCTTTTCTGCAAAAAGAACTTGAAAATGAATATTTAATGTAAAATATTTTTTTTATATGTACAAATTCAATCATGATTACATACATTTGAAGCATGTTGTTGTTAATATGGCTCCTCCTGTGATGCAATTATGCCATATCTTTGACCATCTCCTTATACATTTTTTTGGACATTCATACTGACCTGTTTCACATATCAACGCGTTGATCATTTGATATTTTCATAATCTTCCTCAAAAAAGTAATAAGATATTTTTATAATGATATATGAAAACTAAATATAGCAAAATCAATATAAATAAATTAATGATCAATATAAATAAATTAATGGGTTGTAGTAATATACACATATAATTCAAGAAAATCATTTTATACAATTAGGAATATTACCTTTTGAATGATTATTTTTTGTTGTTGTATGTTTTTTCTATTGCAAGTGTGACATATTTCATTAACCATTTCTCTGGAAACACTTCCTGTAGTTTAGATATAATTTCATTCTTAGAATCATTGCATTGATTTTTGTATTGTAAGTGGAAAATACGTTGATTTTTGTATTGTAAATTGAAAGTACATCTATACATTCGTTCCACTAGATTCCTCGTAGTTCTGTAAAAATTCACCCCCTCCCCCCTTCATTAACCTCCAACACCACTCCAAATGACCTAAGGACCAATTCATCATCATTTACATGTTCTATAAATTTTCTTTTCTTAGAACAACATTAATCTTTTCCTTCGCTGTTGCTCCATGTAGAACGTTAAACATATATGAATTAATAGATTGTTTGAAGCATGTTATTTAATGTTTCTAAGTATATTATTAAAGAAAAAAACAAACTAATATTGAATAAATTTATCATTCTGCAACTTGTCTATTAGGATTTTACGCTCTTTTGCACTTAGATTAAAAATAATCTTATCGAACTTGTTCATTTTGTGGCTCTACATGACACACACCAACTAATACATATTAATTAAACTTACATATAGTTCAAACATATTAATTTTGTAAAGAATTTACAAAGAACTTGCCTTCTCGCTCTAATTTTTTTGATGTGTTGTCATTGTGTCGATCAATATTTTTGTTACTTGAGACCTTTTCAGACATTTTTTTATCAATATGCAACCTATACTGTTCAATAAAAAAACATTAGATATGTTTTACAAATAAATCAAATAATTTTTAGTCAAAGAAAACTCTAGTAACCGGTGCGTTTATCTGAACAAATGCACCAACACGTTTTTAAGATTAAATGCACCGGGTGTTTAATTGTTCAACACCATCATGGAAAAATAAATTTTAAATTAGGATGGTGCGATTTGTAAGGCTAAACACATTGCGCTAATGTAATAGTGCTATTAGGAACAGACGTGTCGATGCGTTATATTACACCGGGAGCGACAATGAATAACTTGAACATAATCGAAAGTGTTATAATATACCGGTGCGTTGTCTTACTTCGGTAGCCCCGATGCCTTATATTACAGAGGGCGTATCGTGAAACATATAGCCGTTTAAAAAAAAGGAGAGGGTTGATGGTGTGACTTGTAAGACTAAACAAAACGAAATGATTTAAAGGTGCTATTAGGAACATGTGCGCTAGTGCGTTACATTACACTGGGAGCAATGATGAACATACTGGATATAATCCAAAGTGTTATAATACGCTAGTGTGTTGTGTTATTCAGGTAGCCCCAATGCGTTATATTACATAGGGCACACCGTGAAACATATAGCCATTTTTAAAAAATCAGAGAGAGATAACGGTGCAATTTGTAAGGTTCAACACACCACAATGATTTAACGGTGCTATTAGGGATAGGCGTGTCAGTGTGTTATATTATACTGGGAGCAATGATAAATAAACTAGACATAATCAAAAGTGTTATAATTTTCCGGTGCATTGTATTACTCAGGTAGCACCAATGCGTTATGTTATAGATGGTGCACCTCATAACATATAACCGTTTAAAATTTTTTTGGAGAAGGTCGACAATGTTTGGTTCTAATTCAATAATTGATTCCCCTATTCTATATGTGAAATTCCTTATATATAGTAAGTACACAAACCCATTAAATCTAAAATGCCTAAATTGAAAAACCCTAATTGTGAAGTGGTAAAGATTGTTAAACCCTAATGTGAAATTTTGCAGGAAGATGTAAGGGTTTAAGGTAAGTATTGATTTTTTTATTTTTATTTTTATTTTTATTTTAATTATTATTATTATTTTTGATTTTTAATTAAATTTTAAATAGGAACAGAAATCGTAAAAAAAATTACTAGTAAAATCTATAGTATTTTTTACTATACAAGAGTATTTTTTTTTTGTCTAAATTGTGAATAAATCTAACAAAAATTGTAAAATATTTTAATAGTAAGATTTAAGATTCTTTCTATCCAGGGTTTTGAGTGAATCACCATACCTTTCAACTTCTGATTTTTTGATGAATCCAAAATATTTTGCAGCTCTGATCTGATCTTCTTTTGCAAATTATCTCTCTTTTAGTTAAACCCTAACAAAAATTGTGATTTTTTTTAGTAAAATAAACAAGAAAATTTAAAACTTACTATGCAGGTTTTTGAGTGAATCACCATACCTTTTAGCTTATGATCTTCTGAATACTTATGTTGCTCCAAAGTATTATGTTGCTGCTGCACAATGCTCTTGGTATATCTCTCTTGCAAATCATTTCCTTGAAATTTTGGGTAAAATAATGAAATGGCGAATAATTTTTACTATTTAATAGACTTTATGAAATTATATTTTGAAAAATCAATTTTTGTCTGTTTTTGAATTTAAAAAAAGAAAAAAATCGTGTTTTTTTTTTTTAATTCGTTTTTTCTACACATCGGTGCTTTCAATAGTCAAGCGCACCAATGCATTTATATAAAAAACACATTGACATTTGCGGGGCACCATATTTTTGTAACACACTGACATGATTAAATTCTTTTTCATTTTCAAATTCCTGAAATAGTATGATTTTTTTTAACACAACGGTTTAAAAGAGCACCAAGACGGTTGAATTCATTTTTATTTTCTAAATTCGAGAAACAATTGTGTATCGGTGTTTTTTTTTTATTTAAATGTACCATGCATATTTATGTAAAAGAGCATTGGTATGATAACTTATTTTTTTATGTTGTCGGAATGTTGGAAACTGGTGCGGGTATTCTTTAAACACCCCGATGCTCTTATGATTTAAATGAACTGGTGCAGTTTATTTTGATTAGCGAACCTGTGTGTTTAAAAGCTATTTGAAATTTTACTTTCACATAAAATTACATATTAATCTCAAATTATTCTTTAGGGCACATCCACATGAATTACCATAGTTCATAGTATACATTTTCCACTTAAAGTTGCCTTGTTATTGAAAAATGGTTTCAAAACTATATTGAAATTAATATTGTGGTTATATGGTTCTTGAGAGCAATTTGAGATATTAGAAAAAAACATTTCTGTTTTTTTCTCAAATACAGGGATAAAATATCAAATAATATCAAATGGCCAATTCTTCAAATTCCATCTCATTCCATATTGCTCATTAAAGTCCTTCACGAAGTTCTCACTTTTCATCTCAAGTAAGTTCAAATTTTATTTATATTTCGATTATCTAATGGAATTTATTTTTTTTAATCCATGTCAATTTGAATAAAAATTAATGTAAATTATTTGTAGGATCCAAATTCATAATTGAGTTTAGATGCAAAAAATATTACTCCATATTATTTTCAAAAACGTCAGAAGCTCTTAACAGGAGCAACATATCGTAAGAAGTTGGTAGATGAAAATGGAAAGGCTCTTCACCCTGCCAATTGGAACGTGGCATCTTCTAGCTATAATCCCGGATCAACGACAATAATGATTATTTGGTAAACTAAAATTTCAACAAACCAATTGCATTTACGTGCTTACTTATATCATTGATATTGTACTAATGACGTTGAATATTTTTTGAAATTAGGATTCTAGTGATGATGAGCGACCCACCTACCATCTTTTAGTGCACCCCACTAAAATGTCAAATCAAGAGAAGGGTGCATTAAGAGAAAGACTTGGAGAAGAAGCATACAATGAATGCTTGAATCAACCACTTATTCAATTCCCACTACATCCAAATTCACCAATTAGGAATGAATATATCAATAGTATTTCTTCATCACAAGTTGGCAATAGAGGCCACCAAATGGAGGTTGGTGTGGATAATAACTTACAGGATATGATTTCCATGGAGGAAATGTTGTTAGATGCATTCCAAAATGATGAGATAGGTGATGATGCCCATATCGCTGATACCTAATTTGAAAGCCTGAAATTTGCTTCCACCACCCCTCTTTGTACCTAGCGGCAAGTCAAAGTCTACTCAGTTGGGTTGTTTACAAGGTTAATCCTTTCTGCGGACAAAGACGTTCCCTCTAGCCCAATGAGTGGGTCTAGCAACTGAAGTGACAATCAACTAGACATCTTCCTAGACTATAATTGAAAAGTAGAACGAGAGATGACCTACCTCGTTCTGATGCTATTCCGATTTCCTTTATTGAGAGCCTCAAACTGCTTGTGTCACGGTCTTGTTCCTACTTCTCTCAGCACTTATGTACCTACACAAGTGATCAAGAGACAACAAATCATGCCAAAACCAATAACATATCTAATAATAACCTACTTAGCTGATTAAGGAATGCCAAGATAATACATACATGAAAATATATATTTTGGGAATATGAACCAACAGTTATATATTATTTAAAGAATAAGGGGAAGCTTACAACCATAGCCTGATGTTGAAAGGCTCTCCTTGAGTGGTAATCCAAGTCCAAGCCAAGAAACTCTCCAAACACTCCTTCTCCAAGTCTAATGAATAACCTCTAAGCACAAGCTCAACATAGGGTGCAAATGGACATAGACTAACCCAGCCTCTAACTGACCAACCATTTGGGAATGGGAGAGGATGAATTTATAGACTGGGAGAGGGAGTTAGGACTTCTCCAACGATATGATTAGGCTCACATCTCAAGGAGGTAGCTCATAGAGATAAGACAAAGTGGTCAAAATGGGAGTATTCAATCTCATCTATGTGAAACCACCTCCAGCTCGTCGCTCTGGAAGCTTCTAGATCACGAAGCTTCTCATCTCCTTAGGGAAAATTACCTTTTTGGGATCACCACGGGTATGCAAGGGAACATAGCGATGACATCACGGGTAAAATATAGTCCAACGGGTGACCATCACTGTTTTGAGTTTCATAAGAGTGATGAATCTCATTTTAGGGTTTTAAGAGCTATTTCTTCAGGAAAGCTCAAGGCATTTTCCAAATGAAGCCTCAGGAGGGATATAAGCTGTATACATGGATGTGTATACTATATATTGGTCATGTTTCGGGAACTTCAGGGTATGTCATGGGGAAGTGCAGGAGGTGTGACAAAATATTGTGTAACATATGCCCCCTAAAGCATTAAAGTAGAACGAGGAGTGATGGATGAGATGCTTTATGAGCTCTTGCAAGGACGAGGACACACAGTGTGAAGAGACCTACAAATCAAGGACACATATACATATACATATCTGAGATCAAGACATGAATCTACGACATGGGTGCAACCATTCGGATAATAAGGACTATATGAAAGGATCCATCACATGGGTGCAACCATCCAAATAAGAAGGATCATCTGTAAATATAAGATCCGAGGTATGGACACAGCCAGCTGATATAGAAGGATCGTCAGAAGGATCGTCATAAATATAAAGTCCCACGGTATGGTCACAACCATCCATATAGTAGAAACATGTGTAAAATCATGAATAACATACAACTCCACACAACTTGAGTCATATCAGACAAGACTCAGGGTCTTGTGCTCCATCTTGGCCCGATCAAAGTACGAATTCTAACATGCGAATGAACATGTCACAGTCGAACATGCTAGAAAACCATCTAATTATCGGCCATTGATGTAGACTGTTAACAAGCACAAGAGGGACCACCCATAATGACAATGGCTCTCAAGGTAAGAAAATACAATCTATGAATGTGATAACAAAGCTGAAGTTGAACACTCATGGAATCATCCGATCGAAGACCAATGACGAAAACTTGTCGTCAAATGTGAAGGACTTGCAATTAAAGCATGCAAGCTCTAAGGTACTGAAAGGGAGTTTCTAAGTCATCTTTCTGAATAATGAGCTAAAGTCGACAGGAAGTGACTCATAGAAGGAGCGTCATAATGATTCCCTCATCATCGACACAAAACAAGGAATAAAGTGGAATACTTTTCAAGAATTTAACAATGGCTCAAACGGTGTATAGGGAAATAACTGCAAATTAGACTTCTCTTGAATGTATTGGCGACACGACTCCGAAGTGTGGCAACATTAGACTCAACATAGGACTAGGGGTCATAATGATGAGGTGGAATAGTCAAATGATTCGCAAAATGGATCACCCAAACCCATAAGGACAAGTGATTGAGCAAGGATATCCTAAACCCGACACGAGAGAAGATGAGTGTCATGTTCAAGAGCGACATGCTACCAATACAAAGGATGTTTCATCTTCAATTTTCCCCACTATTTTTAGCGAGTACCTCTTTATTTTTACACAAGCTTGAAGAGGATGCCATCTGCTTGTCATATAAGTTCATCCTTCGGATGAATCCATCCTAGTAAGTTTTACGAATCCTAGTAAGGAGAAACTCGGTCTCATCATGGTGATGAGTCTTTCGTCGAAATTTTTTTAACGAGTCTGACTGAAGAATAACTCAGTATCTTTTTCATATTTAGAGAGCTTGAAAAAGAGACAAAAAAAGAGAACTCCATCAGGTCCCATTTTGTAATTTTTCCCTCAAATCCGAAAAGGTAGAAAACAATATTCGAGAGAACCTCCTAGCCATGTTCGACTAAGGTGTTCATTTTTCGTAAATAGTCAATCTCAGTTCGGAAAAGGGTTAAACTTATACAAGGTAGATGTCATTTCATCTACTTTTAGGAGTTCAAAATGACAAGTACTCGGCAATATTTTCATATTTTTGGAGTATGAAAAGAGCTGATAGAGGACTCAACCTAGAGGAACAAGTGCTATAAAAGGATAGAAACTAGTTCCGGTCATGATGAAACCGCTCAAAACATGTAAGGGTCAAGAGGATAGCTAATAAGACCACTCATCGGAGATGTTCCTCAAGCAAGGGTAAAACAACAAACTGAAAGAATATGATCGGCCAAAGAGATGGTGACGATGGAATGAAAAAACCAAGGCTCATTTGGAAAAAATCAATGGATAAAAATGGAAATCACGAGATTTAAAGTGGGAATGGTTTAATTTTTACAAAAGCTTGAAACAAAGACAAACTATGCCTAGAGTTGGTTTCATTTTTATACAACCTTGAAATAGAAATAAATTGTCCTTGAATTTGGTTTCATTTTTACACAAGTTTGAAACAAAGATAAACTATGCTTGAGATAAGTTTGCATGCCCCCAACATAATGAATCAATTCGAGGTACATGCCCCCCAAGCTTCATTTCATTCACCTAAGTAGACTACTAGTTACTAACATGTGGATGGAATGAAGGCTTATTTATGAGATCATGTGAAAGACTCGACTGAGATTTTACGATCTCTAATCAAAGACTTGAATTGGAAGGGGGTTTGTTTCATTTTTTAGCGAGCTTGACACTGGAAAAGAACCATGCTTATGACACCTTGGTTCATTTTTTAACGAGGTTGGCATAATAAAAGAACTATCGTCATGGTCCTTGTTTTATTTTTTAACGAGATTGACACAAGACAAGGAAATTTGATCCATATCCGTTGTTTCATTTTTTAAGGAGCTTGACACAAGGCAAGGAACTCTGCTCTATATCCCTTTGATCATCGACCAAAAGAGGCCATGGCTTCCAAGAGTTTCTCATCATATGGGAGAACAACACTCTGGAAGGGATACATGTCCAGGGATCCAAATGAAAAATCAGGCTCAAATGCCCCCAATACATGGTGTACTACATCACCTACTAGATCATTAGTAGATGTGAGCATGGAATAGGTACCACGTAATTAACCCGTGGCGGGGGTGATACTGCTTGAACATAAGAACCATTTAGGGATGATGGTTGAGTGGGAGTTGATTTAGGGCCAATGAATGTAAGCTCATCAATGATCACAATGTTTCCTTCATGCGGGAAACACATCACTCGAAAGAGGGAAGAAACAAGAGCTCTAATGACATAAACATGGTCATGACGAAGGAGTATATTAAAATCAAAAGGGCCTTGGACAACCATCACGTTTATATAGACATTATTTCCTCCCAAAGTAATAGGTAACTTAGGAAGGATCCCTAATGGTTGACTGGTTCCTTTGTTAAAAGCTAACCGATTCTGGGTGATGGGGACAAGTTGAGGAGAACCTACAACTTGCCAAGTAGTTAAGGAAAAAATACTAACAGATGTTCCCTCGTCTATGATTGTTCTAGGTACAACCATATGGTAAGCTTGTATTGTAATCTGGAAAGGCACATAAGATAGAAAACGATATCCTGCCAGTCGACCCCAATCAAAAGAAGTGACCAAACTACTAGGAGGGGGTGTTGTAGGAATGTGAGAGCTACCCTCTTGATCGATGGGAACAGGAGAAATGCTCTCATGCACCTCAGGAATAGGAGGATTACATCTAGTTCATTCGAAACTGAAGAAACCAGAAGAACCTGAGCAGTATGAGGTTCACTCTCTACCAGAAAGGTATGATTAACTGAAGGTGGGGTCAAGTCTACCGGTTTCTTAATTAATGGTTGGTCGAGAACGGACTCACGAGACTCACTTTCAGAGAGAGTGGGATTGACTAAAGATGACTTTCGATGAAACATTGGATCAACTAGCGAAGGATTAGGGGAAAGCTTTCATACCTAGTCGGAAGACGAGGTTGAGAAGCTGCAAGCTTTTCCAACTCTTTGGAAGCTTCATCCATAAGAGAACAAAGGTGAATGGGATGATTACTTTCACACAACTTATAAGGAAATTTGACTTTTCCCTTTTTCCCATGAGATTTACTATTACTAGCTAAAGGTTTATCACCAGCAAGACCGCCAAAGGCTGATGATAAAGGTCGATGTAGATCTGCAGACAACACTTCTAAGACCTTGGGAATACCAGGACAATTCCAAAGAAGGTGGTCACCCTTACATAACATGCAAGGGAATTTTACTTTCTGGGGCTCGTTGGAATATTTTTCTTCATTAGTTGCATCGGTAGCAATGATTGCTTGGTTCCCCCGTTGTTTATTTTTCTTCTTCTTCTTCGTCCTCTTCTTCTTCTTCTTAGCTTCCTGGTTAATAGAATCTAGACTTTCACCAGACGAAGAGGAAGAACAAGGTGAAGAAATAGGTGAATTGATCTGGATTTAAATAGGAACGCAACAAGTTACAGAGATAACCATAAACACAAAGATGCAGTGGAAATAATACTTCATTTCATTAATGTAAAATACTGAGATATGCTTACAAACAGAAAAT